>CABEEJ010001299.1:28623-39861 GCA_901482245.1 Timema douglasi | reverse complement strand
TAGAAAATTTCGTGACAATTTTTTTATGTTCAGTCACATTTTCTTAAGAAGGATATTATCTGACATTTGTAAACTTAGTTAGATTCATTTTCACGTATTCATAAGTCGAGTCATGTGATCTGTAGCTATCACTTTTGATGGATATTACTAATACCAGGTGACCTGGCGGTCTAGGGGTAAGGTGCCAGACTTCTATGCTGGCGGCCGGGGTTCAATCCTCGGTCCCGGCATAAATTTATCTGGTTATCAAACCCTTCCTTCACCTCTGACAAGACATCTTGTGAATGTGGGGAATGCCAGGTCTCCAACGTGGTTCGGATCCCACGTTAAACTGTAGATCTTCCATTTAATCTCACAATCACCCTACCATTACACATTAGCGTAAGTGCGTATAACCCGAACGGGTAGTAAGACACGGTGCTAGTAATAATAATAATAATAATAATAATAATACTAATACCAATATTATCACCGCTTCTTGCTTCCTGTTCCGGCTATAGGCCCTACGCATAGGAGTAAGGTTGAAGAAGGAAGCATTTTAGAGGTAATATACCCGCATTCGCATGGACGTAGAGTGGGACGCCATTTAGGTATTAGAAAAACTCAGTAGACCCTACCGGGATTCGAAATCCCAATCTCCCCGTCATCAGCATGCCAGTCTAAAACGAGAGTGACGCCTTAGACCATTCAGTCACTGAAGCGGTTATGAATACCTATAAAATAACATTAATTATACATTAAAATACTATCAAGGTTGACTGCAAAAAAAAAGAGGTGTATTTTCTAAAAGGTTCTTTCTATGCAAATAGGACTGTACAAGCTTTTTAATATTTTGAAAAACATATGACAGTTCAAAATGTTATTACATCTTTTCATCTTTGTTTTTGCATAATTATGGTCTTAATACTTGATTAACTTATACTCATATTTACACTAAGGAAGTAGAAATGAGTGAGTTAAAATTTAGATTAAAGGTACTCCTATTCGCCTGGAGGGAGTATGCAGAAACAATTATACGAAAATTCATCCTCGGTAGACACGATATGTATTCGAATACTCATCTCCCCGTCATCGGAAATCCAGTATATTTTTGAGAGTGACGCCTTTTACAGAAGCGGGTACTTTCATTTATTCATGCGCCAAGCCGAGTATTTTGTAGCTGTTACTTAAGTGAGTGGAGGGACGTTTACTGGAGAACTGAGACGCGTTGCAGAAGTCCAAAAATGTGGTTATGTTACTTCAAGTTTTATCATTTACAAAAAAGAGTGTACGAAAATTTTAAATGGTAGTTCATTTTTTAGCGGTGTTTCACGTAAAATATCCTATTTATTAGATAAAAGTAAGTGCCTAGAAACACAGGTACATCCAAGCTTCTTTAAAAAATTAAGCTCTTGTTTTAACAAGCTCATAAGTTCATAACAAAAAAATCTAAAATAATTTTGGATTGTTTTAGTCGTTTTTAAAGCTCCAAAACTGGCCAAAGATAAACTCTTCTTCTTTTTTTTATGAATGTTCAGTACTTTAGAGATAAAATATGTTTATTTTAAGAGAAACTTTAAAATAATTGTTAATTCAATCTTTAGAGCGGCGTATTTCAAAGGGTGGTTCTCTAACCAGAGCTGGTCCGCAGGGTCCTAGGAAGTTTAGCAATAATAATGGATTAAAGAATTTTGATCACATAAAATACAAAAATTTGAAATGCAAAATACTAACTATGAAATATTCATAGTATGCTGTATTTCTTTCATCGGTAGTAACAAGTCGCAAGGAAAAAGAATTCCGTACCAACCTTAAGTCATCAAATCTGAACAATAATTTATCAAAAATTATTTAATTCAATATAATTATATGATACTTTGTCCAACATTTATTTATTTTTAGCACCATTTCTTATTACCCGTTCAGTTTATATGCTTTAATACTAATTACGCTAATGCTTTTAGAGATTAGGAAGGTCATGTTTATAGGAAGTATACCTGAATTTGCGTGGAGAGAGGGTGGGAAACCATTTTGAAAAAATTCCTTACACCCGACCAAGATTCGAACCTCGATCTCCCCGTCATAGTCAGTCTAGTCTACTGTGAAAGTAGCGCGTTAGACCATGCGGCCACCGGAGCGGGCTCCAACATTTAATTAAATAAATTGATTTTAGTTTCATAAATATGGTCCTGACGACCTCTGTGGTCTATTGGTCGGGATTTCCTGTCTCCAGGTCCAAAAGACCCCGGTTCAATCTCCGCTTCTTCCAGAATACATCTGTGAAGCAATGGGTCTCTAACGGGGTCATCTCAGTATCGTGAGTACTTAATTGAAAAGGTAGCGGCTCCGGTCTAGAAAACTGAAATGAACGGCCTAAAGTCTCGTCCTGACCAGATGGCACCCTTTATCCACGAATGTTGGCACTATCTTTGCCAGCAGACGGTGGCCGCCCGGTCAGCATAACTCGCTTTTGGGCTGAAGCCATAGAGTTTTTTTAATATATTGTCCTAACATGGAATTTCTTAAAAATAATGTTGATTTTTTTACATAATTTTTAAACCTCCGCTTCTTCCAGGACCTTGGTGGCCCCTCAGTGCGCATAACTTCCATTTGGTAGCCCTCCATCAACAAAACTTTGAGAAACACTTACCTAGAGGATCATTATCTTTATCTTGGTAATCTGGCGGTCTAGGGGTAAGGTGTCAAGACTTCTGTGCTGAGGGTCCGGGGTTCAATCCTCGGTCCAGATACTGATTTATCTGATTGACAAACCCTTCCTTCACCTCTAACAAGACGTGTATTAATCACAACTTGTGAATGTGAGGAATGTCAGGCCTCAACCGTGGTTCGGATCCCACGTTAAACTGTATGGTCCTCCATTTCATCTCACAATCACCCTACCATTACACATTAGCGTAAGTGCGTATAACCCGAACGGATAGTAATACGCGGTGCTGATGATAATAATAATAATGATTTTATTATGATTATGATTACGATGGGGATGATGATGGGGATGCTGATGATGGGGATGATGACGATGGGGATTATGATGATGAGAATGATGATGATGGGGATGATGATGATTATGATGATGATGGGGATGATGATGATGGGGATGATTATGATGATGGAGGTGATGATGGGGATGATGATGATGGGGATAATGATGGAGATGATGGGAATGATGATGATGGGAATGATGATGATGGGGATGATGATGATTATGATGATGATGGGGATGATGATGGAGATGATGATGATGATGATGGGGATGATGATGATTATGATGATGATGGGGATGATGATGATTATGATGGGGATGGGGATGATGATGGAGATGATGGGGATGGGGATGATGATGGAGATGATGATGATGATGGGGATGATGATGATGATGGGGATGATGATGATGATGGGGATGATGATGGGGATGATGATGATGGGGATAATGATGGAGATGATGATGATGATGGGAATGATGATGATGGGGATGATGATGATTATGATGATGATGATTATGATGATGATGGGGATGATGATGGAGATGATGATGATAGGGATGATGATGGAGATGATGATGATGATGATGGGGATGATGATGATTATGATGATGATGTGGATGATGATGATTATGATGATGATGGGGATTATGATGATTATGATGATGATGGAGATGATGATGATGGGGATGATGATTATGATGATGGGGATGATTATGATAATTATGATGATGATGAGGATGATTATGATGATGATAATGATAATGATAATGATTATGATGATGATGGGGATGATGATTATGATGATGATGATGATGATGACTGGGATGATATTTTTCTGGAAGCTGGGATATGAACTCCAAACTCCTTGTCACCAGAAACCCACATTGATTCGGTCCTGATGCCTTGGACCATGTGACCACCGTTAGGAGAGACTCGCCACTTTTACTGGGTTAAGAGGTGATTTTTGTTGTTGATGTTGAAGTCTATATGAAATCAGCGAATGTGATTGAGATAATATCGCCATTTGTTTGACCATATCGCTAAGTGGTTTGCGTGGGTTTGTGTACCGTCAATATTTTGTCCCGCAGTTTACCTAAGTGAGGCACGTTCTAGCTCGTTAGTCATTCAGCGCTGGGTCCATCGTTATGGCGTTATTGATCAGTACTTGACGACCTCTTCATTTATAATGACCTCATTTTTTTCCTCCCCCCTGCGTCCCCTCTCCAAATGTCCCCCACAGTTATTCTGATTTAGGAGACAAATTTAATGAAACGATGGAAATGATCCACTCTTGATTCCGTTTGTAATCTGATGATTTACGTGCAACGCGTCTTACTACCCCGTTACGTCAATGTGTTAGGGGCGAGTAAGGTTGAATTTAAAATAAGTGTGCCTGCGTTTTCGTGTATGTAGAGTGGGAAACCAACCCGTTTCAGTTGTCAATTTCTCTAAGCCAGTGAACCCGCCTCAGTGGCGTAGTTGGCTAACGCGCTAGTCGTGTTAAGCTCGACTGCTGAGGACGGGTAGATCGAGGTTCGAATCTCGGTCGGGTGAACTGGGGGTGGTTTTTCCTAAATGGTTTTCCACTTTCTCTCCACGCAAATGCGGGTTCTTTTCCTCTAATTCAACCTTCACAATTCCTAATCCATTAGAGTAATTAGTACTAAAAGCGTATAACCCGAACGGGTAGTAAGACGCGGTGCTAAATATTATTATTATTATTATTATTATTATTATTATTATTATTCTAAGCCAGTGTGGTACAACTGGCAGCCCGTGGGCCATATGCGGCCCGCGTTAACTGAAAATTTGGCGCTCACAGTATCATGGGGGGAAATTAAAGGGAAACCCTCGGTAGCAAATGTGAAATATTAATATTGTCATGATTGAATTTTTACATTGATTTGATTAGTAAAATATGTTTAAATATATATGTACGATGCTTAGTTGTTTCGTAAAAGCGTGTGTGTGTTCATATATTTTCTTAATACATTTTTGAGATACTTATAGACCAATTTTTTGCAGTAAAATTTAAAAGATTCTACCGATAAAAATACAATTTATATACAAGATTTGAAAATAATTGTTTGTTTATGGTTATCTGTAGTCTATATTAAGTGATTGGGATTACTAAATATATTAACTTCGTCCCAAGGTCCAAACTGAAGATCAGATTTGGACCTTGGGGATGAAAAACGTTAGACCAACCTGATCTAAGTCATCACCCTCATGTTAGATCGAACTGCTGATGACGAGTAGGTCAGTGTTCTAATACTTGTTGGGTCTACTGAGGGTGGTTTTTCTTATATGGTTTCCCACGAAAATAAGGGTAGATTACCTTTAAAACCTTTACTTCCTCATCCCTACTCAATTAGAGTGATTATCATATATACAGTAGCCCCATGGCTTCTTTGGTGCTGACTGACAGCTCACAACTGACTTCTGACAGTCAACATTTAGGTATATACCCAAATTTTGACTATCAGAAGTGACAGCTGCTGAACACATGTTTTTGCAGATAATATGGTTCGGCGTAGGGATAAATAATTTGGTCTGGTAACTTTTCAAAGCTGTCAGCTGTCAGTCAGCACCAAAGAAGCCATGGGGCTACTGTACGTATAGCTTGAACAGATAGTAAGATGCGTTGGCGATAGAAAAAACTCACCAATGGGTGATATTTTAATCTTATACTTGTTGGATTATTTAATTCGGCCGTGAGTAAAAGGTTAATTTTGTAACGTCCCGACTATAAATAAAACACGTCCATATGTAATTCAAAGATATATATGGCAAGCTTCATTTGTATGTTTACCGTTACGATTTTAGCGCAACTATGCTGGCAAATGGCGACCCACCCTAATTAATTCCAGGAGGAATATCAACCAAACACCAAGGTGTTACTTTACCAAACTGTGCAATGGAACCGAGCTAATTTCCCGTTGATAAGTTACTGACCCGCCGAGGATCGAATGGTGGCCTTTGGGAACAGTAGTGTAGCGTAATTCGAACACATTGGCTCTTAGCTTGCTATTTATTTGATTAAAATTTAACTTATCTTACACACACACAAAATTCCAAAAACAACATTCAAAAAACTGCACTCTTAATTTGAAACAAATAAAATTTAAATGGTTTGCATGTTGAGCCCGGTGATTCTTGCGTTTGAAATAGAACAAAATGTTTAATTTTGTCAACTAATTTTAATAGAATACACTATAAACTATTTATCTAGATTTTTTAAGCTGGGATGTATTATGGGACGTGAGAAAAAGCCAGTCCTTTTGGCATTTTTTATGGCAAAACATTTTTGGCCAAAATAAATAAAATATTGCTCCAGTAAAAACACATAGTTTAATTTTCTTCACATGTTGATATCAACATTTTCTTAATATCTGGCATGAGCATAGCGGCAATATCTAATAAACATTTTTAAATTAAAAGAAAAATTTGTCACTAAATTCAGAAAATCCTTGACAAATATTCAAGAAATTTTGAGGTGATCATGTGAATAAAATTTAATTTTATGTTTGTACTAGAGCAATATTTTATATATTTTGGCCAAAAAAAAATTTGCCATAAAAGCTGCAAAAATATTCAAAAGTCTGGACCTATAAGTGAAATGTAATCAAGTTATTAAATAACATCTTCAACAGGCTGCCAATCCTTAGCTATGCAGATTTCAACGCGCTTTGAAAGAATGATACCACATTTCCGTCAATTCTAGCACATTCATTGATGATGCGGTCCTTTAGATGATCAGTATTTCTGATTTTATTGCGTACACCCTTTCCTTCAGCATACCCCAGAAGAATAAATCGAGGGGACTAATGTCTGGTGAGCGAAGAGCCCATTCCACAATCCAGTGAGGGAAATTCTCGTACAACCGTGGCGTAATGAGCAGGGGCCCCATCTTGTTGGAACCGCTCAGGTAGACCTTCACCTAACCCGCCGATTTGGGGCAACAGCTGGTCGCCTAACATGGCGAGGTATGTCTCACCTGTGACGCTCCGATAAAAGAAAAACTGACCCAACACATGTGCTTTCCACAATACACACCACACCATAATCCTCTCCGACGGGTCCGTCCAATGCGGATTAATTTGTGACAAATACCGAACATTCTGTTGGTTGACCTCACCATTAACGTGAAACAAAGCTTCGTCGCTGAATAACATACAATCTTCTGTAAAGCGATCATTTTCATCCAACCGATTAGAGAACTATTCGCACATACCCAATCGTCAGTCCAGGTCGTCCTCAGTGAAGCTGTGCAAGATGTGTAACTTGCACGGGTGGAAGTGCCCGGCTTTTAAAATACTTCTGACGGTTGGTTTAGTGAGTCATACCCAGTTCCAAGGATGTCCTGCGAATTGACTACTTTTGGGGGCTTGCTCTGACCTTCGCAATGACAACTTCCCTCGTGTCGTCGTCCAGAACGGGGTTTGTCCCAAGACACTGCTTGTTTCCTTGAATTTCCTAACCACCAACACGATGTACTGGGGATGATTTTTTTTTTTCAAGATGGTTTTTCACTCTCCCTCTACTTTAATACGGGTACACTTTCTATAGTTATAGACTTCGATAACCCCTAAAGCAATTACGAGTAGTGAGACAAATTGACCCCAAAAAAATGTATTTATCTTTTTCGATCCGACTCAACTAGAACTTTGAATATCTTAATGTGTCCCTCCATTCGAAATGTTTGGGGACCCCTGTTCAAACCCCGATGTATTGTTGTTGTTTTTTTGTTGTTGTTTTTTCTATTTATATTGATATCTATTATTTATTTATTTTTAAACAGAGGTATCCGATATCTTGTCGCGGTGTTATCGGAAGAGAAGAAGAATTCCACGTGTCTCCAAAGGAACAATGCACACACTCCATGAAACTTCCACACAGGATTAGATTGCGTGTTTCTCTCTCTCACTTTGTGCGCATGCGCGATGCTCGCCGGGGGATCTCTTTTGAAGTTCGTGTCACGGATGTAATATACTGGAAGCTTCAGGCCTACGCAGGACAGGTGGATATCATGTCATTGTTTTCACCAGATACGTTAACGGCAGATTTCTCAGATATTCAATTCAGCTGCAGGAGAAGGATGGAGAGAGAAAGAATGAGAGAGAGACATACAGTATTTAATTTGTGTTACTTTGAGGTATGTAACGTGCACTTTTCTGAACCGACTGATTATATCAGCATACGACTTATAAACTAGCTTAAATCTACAATAGACTCACCGAGTTCCTCGGCCGTTAATTTATCACTGAGAAAGGGTGAATTTCACAATGATACAAACCGGTCCCTGGGTATAGTGGTCAATGAACCCTGGTTAGATTCCCGGCTGGTACCTTGGGTATTTTAATCAAAAGGGGGGTTATCCCAACGGTCGCTAGGGGTTGGTAAATTAGGTTTAAGACTCCTTAAGTCCGTTCACCATAGGAATTGACTTCTGAAAGGCCTTTTTCCCTACCATAAATCTATTATATAGTAAGATATTGGTAGGAAAAAAGACCTTTCAGAGAGTAATTCCTACCGTGAATGGAGTATACTGGTTTCCACACCTTCATATTAGGTCTCATCACGTCGTCTCATTGCTGGTAAGTGTAGACAACCTCCTGTGGTGTACCCTGGGTAACGTTCTGTGTCACCAGAGCTTCTAATAGTATACACATAAGGCGATCAAACTGGATGTCATGTATTTCCAGGTCGGTAATGCCATGAGCTAAAATAAAATAAAAAAATCTCGGTAAAATAGAGAATTGACCCCGGAACATTAAGGTAAGCACATGTTGAGAAAGATATATTTGTATACTTTTAACAAATCAATTTTCAACTTCTAAAAACCACCCACATCGAGGGTTGAGTGCTCAAAGTCTATCACTATAGCAATATAGAACTATTAAATTCTCGGTGTCGGGAAGTTTGGCGTTTGAATTTCGAATAAGTGTAGTGACAAAAATAAATCTAACTATCAGACATAAAGTATTTCAATATTAAGAAAAACAAACTATATGGCGTAAGCCCGCAATTGAACTATACCGATAGAGCGGGCACCGCTGTTAGCGATGAAAGTGCCAACATTTGCGGATAGAGGGTGTCATGGGGTAAGCACATAAATCTCAGTTTTGTAAAACCTGAGTTGCCCCTTATTTAATCCAGTAGCTCCTCAATTACCTTCATGAGGCTGATTTCAACCCCGTTTCAGGCTCAGTATCTCGCAGAAAGAAAAAAAAAATCTGGAAGCTTCTGGGATCGAACCCGTGACATTTGGATCTGTAGTCAGAAACCCTGAACACTAGACAACAAAGGTGGTAATTTTAATATTCGTACCTAAAAAAAATTGTTAGCTATAAGGACTTAAACTAATCGGGTACATATGGCCATGCAGTAGGGCCAACCTACAACTTCGGTTTCCCTTTCGATTATGTTTATCGGTTGATTGGTTTTCCATCTCCCAGCATGGAGGGGTGGGGTGGAGGGGGATAAGGGGGGGAAGGCAGTCATGAAATGTGATGTAATGATCGAACGTATCAAAACATGACGTAGACTAATGACAGCTCATGACTGTGGCAGCTCAACAATACAACTTAAGAAACAGATTTAATACTCCTAGACTGTTTATGAATAGCCATTGTCCCTGTACCGAACGTGGTGGTGTTTTATGACCGGTAAAAAAAGGAGGTGGATTGTATATTATGTATTGATGCTATTATCACTGTACTTTTTTTTATCAAAAGAAAATTTTAAGAGCACATTTATTGTGTATAATGTCATAGGCCCGCCATTGATAATATCAAGTCGTAAGCCTTGTAGTAGATACATTATACACATACTCAGTATTCTGTATCATAGTCAGGTAACCTGGTGGTCTAGGGATAAGGTGTCTGACTTCTGTGCTGGGGTCCGGGGTTCGGTCCTCGGTCCCGGCACAGATTTATCTGATTGTCAAACCCTTCCTTCACCTCTGACAAGACGTGTATTAATCACAACTTGTGAATGTCTGGAATGCGAGACCTCCACCGTGGTTCGGATTCCACGTTAAGCTTTAGGTCCTCCATTTCATCTCAAAATTACCCTACCATTACACATTAGCGTAAGTGCGTATAACCCGAACGGGTTGTAAGATGCGGTTCTAATAATAATAATAATAATAATAATAATAATAATAATAATAATAATGTATCATAGTCAAACTTCAAATGTTTTTAGCTTTTGTTAATTGGTTTTCGATCTTTGGGAAGACGGATCACAAATACCCCCTTTGTGTACACACCTGCATGTGACCACATTTAAAACCAGTACCACGCATGCGCTGACTTTTAGTTACTAACTACTGAACGGTGCCTGTTTATTTATTCCCACTGAGATCCAGGCTGGACCAATAGCGCCACTTCTGTGACGTCAGTTGAGTAACACGTGCTGTAGGTTTTGTCACGAATTGTTCAGCTGCAGATTTACTGCACAGTCTAGAAGTAATAGGCCTAATTTTGTTACAGAGAGATAGCATTCCATTTCTCCTCTGTCATCCGTGCCGACTAAAACAACCTCTTTGCTCGCTAGCTGGAGGTGACGTTCCAGGGCGTGATCTAACAATGTGCCAATAATTCTATTATCTTGCCAAGGTCATTAGATCAGACTTCTTCTTATTGAATGTGGTCACACAAAAAGACCACAGCTCAAGGTTTTAAGGAAAGTAGAAATCTCGAACTGAAATCAAATGTGTGGATTAAATTAGATCACCAAGACTTATATATAAAAATAGATTCTAAAATCATGACAACTTGAGGGGGTGAGAGGACAGTAAAAGGAGAAAATGCTGTCCATCCTTAGGTCATGGTTTTAACCAATGTGAAGAAAAAAGAAGGTATCGCCAGATCGAGAAAGACATCTGATTGGCTGAGATTGTGACGTCACTCAGTAAACAAGTCAACGCGTTTCATACACAAAGCTATATGGAAAATAAACTAAGATGTTAAAAAAAATCAGGGGACATTTTGGAACTTTAAATAATAAATAAACCTTTATAATCCACACCCATGTCAAATTAACGTCATTACTCTACTTTTAAAAGAAATAATGTATGTGTGACTGTTTTACACCTAATTTCATAGCTGAGGGAACTGCAGGTTTTATGGAGAAAAGATTTATCATTGCTCTCTCTATTACCGGTTGTCAAACCTTCTAGCTTTCGGTTGTTGGGAAGTGAGGGGGGGGGGGAGGGTTTATTTGGAAATCCCTCATTGTAAACAATGCG
>CABEEJ010001299.1:6387-28477 GCA_901482245.1 Timema douglasi | reverse complement strand
GGGGGGGGGGTCAATTGACAGGCAAAAACATTTCCTATTGGTGTACAGCCTTTTCTAGAAACATTAACTATCTCCGCAATCGTACTTTTTCCAAGATTGAAGTTTATTAACTTTTTATATTACCTACGTATTTATGCTTAAAACTATTTTATGTAAAAAGGTTTTTTTCTTCATAATTAATATTAAAACAAATATATTACAACGTGCATTTTATACTAAATGCTATAAACTACATTTTTACTTGTTCTTAATCAGAAAATTAGGAAGGTCACTATCAATATCAATCAAAGCTTTATTTTCTTTAGGGTAGGTAATTCATTGTTACGGTAAAGTGCATGTATCTTTCTGTGAATTGCTGCTTTAGTCAAAGTGTTATATTTATCCAAACGCTTCATTTTTTGATTGGTATCGGTAACTTTCCCCTAGTTTTGAATTCTTATTTAGTAGATATTACTTACTAACTTATAAGAAACATCTGTAGCTTCTGCAGTCTGCATTACCACTTGATTTACTGAACAAGTTCCATCTTAACGAAAATAGATGTAGACTCTCAACACCATTGCTCTTTCTTTACTATTTAATAGTTTCCTCTTGGAATTTAATTGTTTGTAACAAGCTGGAGATTCCATAATTTGTGTTTTATTTTAACTGCTAACAATACACTATTATTTAAATAAATATATTAATATGCACATAAACCTATAATTCCACAACCTTAAGGCAAAAAAAACAAACAAAAAAAAACACGTGCACACAAAAGCTTAACGTGACCAATAACAAATATTTTGCTACACAGAGTACCAATAAAATACGAGTGATTATTTGTTTAATGTCTTTGAGCTAGCTATTAGGAACACGAGACTTACAGATATTCAACAATTGTTAATATCACCATGTGAAGAAAACTAAACAATATGTTTCTATAGAAGCGCAATATTTGATTTATTTTGATCAAAAAAAATCTGTTATAAAAATTGCAAAAACACATGTTACATATTTAATGCTATTTAATATTCTTTTTGAATTGCGAGTCAGCTTAAAAATTTACTTCCATACATTTTTTTGGTCACCCAAATCGTAACGCTAGCTGTTACTAAATGGCCTTAATAACATTTTAGAAAGACTTTATGTTCTGTATTTAAAAATAGGTTTTAAAAGAGCGTTAGATTATTGTATCAACGAATTTGGTTGCTGCGCTTTATAATAACTATCAATTTGAAATCAGAATGTATGTTGTTTAGATTTGAATTGCATCAAAATATTGAGAAACTGCTCATCGAATCATTTCCTTTGTAAAATAGTGCAATTTCATTATAAACCAGATTAAATTTACTAGTAAATTTAGTTCATAAATCTTTTCTCAGCTCTGAATACGTGGGCAATACCATTTTAAATAGTCATAGACGTGCAAAGTAAACTGTATTCCGTATACTGTGAAAGCCTACAGTTTTAATTTTACGGGTCCTATCGTATAGGTCCGAGTGTGAATTAGTTCACACAATGTTCAAACAATGATTTTACTACTCCTAGACCTGTCATGAGGAATAAAATGTTTTTAGAATCATCAAAAACATTACTTTAATGGCGTAACAATGTGCACATAATTGAAGGGACCTTCGTGAAGTCATTTCAATCCCCACCAAAAAAATTATATAGGGATGTTTTTTTCATTGTATGTGTAATTATTGGACATTCGGGGTATGCATACAATGAAAATAATTGTTCAAAGATAGAAAACTAAATAATATATCCAGAGGGTAAAATTTGGCAGTAACGAAACCTGACATGCCAAATTTTAATGCTCAGTAGTTAACACATAGATATTTAATTGGTATCATTTTATGTCCAGGGGTGTCAAACACGTATCCAAGGAGAGGTTTCCACGGGTTTAGGTCATTTTCTCCGTCTACGAAATATCAAAATTAATACCTCATTTAAATTAAACCTAAAATTAATATTTTCTATAAATAAATGAAATTTTAAAATATGCTATTATTGGGTTGTGAACTATAATCATATTATCTATGTATAGTTGCATTCTTAGGTACATGCACCCAATCATGTAAGCCGGTTTTGTTTGGTCGGCCCTAATCAGCAAGTCTCTTGGTCTATATCATGAAATAACCATAACCCAACGTTTTTACCAATATGGTTAATACTGCGAGTGATTGATCCAGTCACCCCGTTAACCCCTTCCAATCCTTTACTACTACTTACTAACCTGAGAGGAGTGTAATATATATAGATATAGGAAGGACATATTCAGCCACCAGTTTTGACAACTTTGACGAGCTTTTACCTAGTTTAATGCTACTAACGACAAACGGTATTGTTACACACAAATTATAAAATGTACATTTGTACAAAAGTTAACAGTCAGTATTAACTATGATATCATGAATAGCTTATATATGTATAAATAATTAATATTATTTTTAGGTCTTGCAGCTCGAGACCAACCAAGTGGACGTATGCTGCACTCACCTCTGCTGGAATACCTTATCAATATCTCACTTTGCCTTGAATGTGTATAGGAGAGAGAGATACCTGAAAGTTTCTTTCTCTCTTACACAATAGTGTGCAGACGACAGCCAGAAAATTCCATTCTGGTCAGTTGTATTATATAGATAAAAGCTTTAAAGACACAAAAAAGGGAGTATTTTTTTAAATTTTGTGTAGTGGTCATTCTGTTTAATTGTGTTTACATTCAATCTTTATTTTTACAAACAATTCTATGGGTTAAGTTAAGTAAAAGGAGTTGATAGATTGATTGACATTAAAGAGTAAAATGTAATGTTTGTTTAGTATTTAGATCAAGATTTAAAACTAATGCCAACGCCTTACAGATATATTGATATTAGATTCGAGGTAAAGAAAACGGGATGTTAATTCGTAAACTAACAACTAATTAGCATAAAATACCTACTATGCCTCCTTTACGAACATTGACGCCTGAGAGTTTGGAAGATTTATGTTTTTTCGAACTATTTGACTATCTTCAGAGGGAAGTAAACCTTTGCATCAATGTGCGGCGATATGAAAATACATCCCTTTTGTTGCGTCGAAGGGGTATTAACTCGGATACTATGTTGTACGAATTGAAAGGCTATTTAGATGTTTTGCCGCCTTTGCTTAATGAAATGATTCGTCAACGCATTGTTTCAAAGTAAGTATATTACGGCAACCCTTATCCATTCGCGTTAGCGTCGTAATTCAATAGTTAACAAGTATTTATACATAAAAGCTTTTTAAGTAGCCTACTTCGGGACTATACTGGGCCCATAACCTGTTGTAAATTAACGGTTTACAGTTTTAAAAAAAGTATTAAGGCATAAAAGTTAATTATTAGTACTAAATCTCAACATTAAACAACATATCATGACGATTGGCGACATGAGAAGAAGAGTTTACTGTGGATACCAAATTCTTCTTGCTTATTCTCCATGGCCACAAAACTACATTACAAATTTATTTAACAGTTATCACACATTTTCTTAGTCTTGTTTTTCAATAATAACTGCCCTATGTGTTTCCTAGGTCTCTTCTTTTTCAACTTCATTGTGTGATCGTTTTTTTTTTTACCATTCTAGGGCTGTCTCTGAATAGTTAATGCCCTAGACACTTGTGCACTTCACTTAACTACTTTAAACTAACACAATTCTTGTGCATTAAAATGTATAGGTTGCATTGTTCTTTTCAGAGGTTACAGTACACAATCTACCATGACCACTTCTCAAAGATGAGTTCCCATGGCTATTTATTTTCTATAGTTTATGACCAACATGTCTAACCATTCTCCGACTGTGGGCCACATAAGTTCTTGGTTGGACTAGGCCCATACATGAAATTTATAGAACCTTATACCCAAATATAACGGAAAAAAAAGCCTAATTTGTGGTTTATTTTGGCTTCAATTACATTTGGCACAGGATGAACTTGGGGCATGCCTGGACTATGGTATTATTTAAAGGATTATTTTTTCATTATTCATCTACGTATATTATCAATGATATTTTGTACTTTTAAAAATAAATTATTATTTCTAGTTTTCCTAAACGGCCATGGATATTTTTAAAATTTAAAATTGTATTTCCTTTAAAAAGAGATGTTCATGCCACAGTAAGAAATTTAGCCAACAAGTGAATAAACAAAGAACACAGAAAATCACTTGGGTTTAACAGGTTACATGTAGCCTATATTTATTCCATTTAAAACACGCTTTTTAACCATGAAGTGCACGATAAAAGACAAATTGTATTCATTCTTGAGTTAAACGTGCTGTAAGTGTTGCATAAGTAGCTACACTCTAAAGAGAATTTAGGCGTCACCATCGAACTGCTCTTTAACTTAAGGTAAATGCAATTTCCAATGTCCCTTGGGTGGACTATTCAGACATGGCCTAGGCTGATATTTGCATCTTCCTAACTAATTCATTCCACCCCTCATTATGAGATCTCACTAACCTGGGAAAAAAAAAAAATTAACAATATCCTGACTTCTACATTTCTTTCAAGATACTGACAGAATTCCTCTGTCATCTTCTGGACATTATGGTAAAATCGTTTTGCAATCTTAAAATGACAATCAAACCCAAGAACTCTGGCTTTGCGCACCAATTCTTTACCTTTGAGCCATATTGGTTTCTCTCATATCCAGGGACATCTTTCACTAGTTGATGTATTGAATCTATGTGTGAGATAACTTGTGAAAGTATTGGACACTCAGAGTTATATATGATCACATTCCACAGCGACTTGTGACTGTGAGATGGTCACCCCAAAATGGCCCTGGATTCAATACAAACCAGGGTGGCTCATCGGTAAAGTATTGGTGCGCAAAGCCAAAGGTCCTGGGCTTGATTCCTGTTTTCAGTTTGTTATTTTTCACATAATTGAATTTATGGTTTGTAAGATATTCCTAAGAATCAACAACAACAAAATCTGACTTTTTTTTTTAAATAGAGCCAAAACTTATGTGCAGATGTGAAGCGATCTAACCTCACCGACTGTCATGTACCCAAAGTCTTTCTCAGAGAAGACTCACACAAACCTTTGATGGCTCAGGCCTTACAGATTAAGCTAAGGCCATTATACAAGAGCAAGGCTGAGCTAAACAGACTATGGAGTGGCGCATAATCTGAATTAATTTCCCATCTCTTAAGGTGTAGCTCAACCCACCTTCTGTTTCCTGTTTTGTTTGCAGCCTTGTTCTTGTATACAGGCGCTTATATCTATTTGTTCAAACCTAATACCTTGTTTACACACCGGCAAGTTGGCTTGCGAGTCGAGAGAGTCAGTAACTGAGGGTCAATTACTGGCTTCGTGTAAACAGGTCGGCCAAGTTACTGACCGCGCGAGAAGTTCAGCAGCTGGCCTAGCTAGTCACTTAAAATATGTTTTTGTTTTACTCTGTCCACTGGCCTTCCCCCACTCCGCATGCCAGTGGCATTGTGTGAACGCTAAGGTCACTAGCTGACCAGACACCTGACAATATCGCAAAACTGTCCACCCAGTTAGGACAGCTACCGTCTTATTGGCTAGTCTGTAGCTCACACCGTGTAAACCATGCTTCTTGCAGCAAGTTTTTATGTACTATATGTCTAACCTCGTTTGAAAAGTTTTCTATGACCTCATATTATTTAGACCTACCACTGAGCACAAACTATCGCAATTTCCATTATCTATTTTCAGAATTTTGAAAACCTACTCAAAGACACTATATGATAATCCTCCAGCTGTTCTCAAATTTTTGGATATAATCCTGTGTAAAGAAGTTAAAACCGTAGAATTGAATGACCAAAATCTGAGATACGACTCTGAGATTTGGCCAATTTTGTTGAAAAGGTGTACAGGACTTGAAAGGTACGTAACTTATGACTTTGTATAAGTTCTTAGTCCAAACTAGAACGTTTGCCATTATTTTTGTTGCAAATTAAGTCAATAAAAACATTAATTTCACTACCAGGCTAGATAATCTTAGTACTTAACTTAGATATACACTTCAAGTCGGATTTATGAAGTTTAATTACTTTTTTTTTTACATCTATTACTGTTTCCAGCCTGTGATCTGGGTCACTTTTTTATTCAAGCTACATATTTTCCACGACCGGCTTGCTAAGCTTGTCGTAGCTTCATATACTTTATAATCCAACTTAAGACTAGGACAAGCACAACATCCAGTCCTCAGCTGTTATTTTATCCATGGGAAAGGGTAAACCTATAATTTATCAATGATCAATTTTTCGGCTATTCCGGGAATTGAACCCGGGACCCTTAGCTCAGAAGACATAGACATGAGCTACCGACTGATCTAAGGTCGGATAAGCTTGATTACTGATGGGTTTTATTAATAACGTTCATTTAAGTAACTGCATCAATAAAGAAAACAGCTCAAGTTAAGATGTTTTTCTACCTTACTCGTTTCAATGGTCGAATGGACCAAGGCGCCACTCTCGTGTGAGATGGGCCTTCTCATGACGGGGAGATCGGTTAATACAAATAAAACAAACTGTTTAGTTCAATTTTAAAACTATTATTATTCATAAAAAAGATTAACAAAATCTGTGTGCAGGGCTGAGGGGGGTGGGGGGGGGGATGATAAAAGGGTGTGACATATTTTTGAGTCGGGAATTTGAGGAAATGATTAGAGGAAATCAGGGAAAATGTTGGGAATTTCATTGGTCAAGTTGAGTAGACACCATGTATAAATAGTAGTTTCAATTTTTAATAAAACTCTGGCCATAAGTAAAGCAAAGCTGTGATTGAGGGAAATAAAATTCTCTGACATCACGTCAAAATCTACAGTAAGAATTTTGAATGGAATAAAAACCCCTTCAGTTCACCCGGCCAGGGTTCTAACCCAACCTCCCCTTTACCATCAAATCAAACCAGACATTACTGACACATTAAACTGCAAGGCAACCGATACTGGCCCCTATTTTTTTTTACAAAATAATATTTGATTTAGAAACTCCCATCAAAACTTGAAATATTCTCTTAATTTAGCGAGCGTGGCTCAAGTTATGTCTGTACTGAATAGGTTTGCGTTGGTCCCCAAAATGTTGGGCCCATGTGGGGCCGGTACCCTCCAGCCTCTCCTCTGTCGGCTTTGTCTGAACTGCCCACAACTAACGGAACTGGTCCTGAAAGACTCGGTAAAAGGTTCGGACACCATGGCTTTTATCGGAAAAACGTGCCATCGACTGAGGTTGTTGGACATTACCGGGTCCCGCGTCGTATGCTCGGACTTGATACGTCTGTGCGTGAGGTCGCCTCACCGGGCTCTCCAAGATTTCACCGCGAATTCCACAGAGGTTAGTCGTGTTAATAATATATGATAAAAACAAATTAACTAAGTTGGGATATGTTCCAGAATTCATATCTTGCTGATGTGTTGTCAAGGTTTAGAGAGCTCTGAACGACCGTGTGGCTATGTCATACACCAAAAGTCGGGGCAGGGTCTGGCCTACTTCTCATTACTGGTGTAGACAACCACAGAAAAAAACTCACTTTTATACAGTCGTTGTCAACACTTTACTATTTATCACTGTTAACCTGAGTATATGATAATTACTTTAATGAGGTAGGGATGAGTAAAGAAGCTTTTTAGCGGTAATCAACCCGCATTTGCTTGGAAGGAGAGTGGGAAAACATTCAGGAAAACCACCCTTGCAGTATACCCGAGCATAATTCGGATCTTAATTTCTCGGTCATCAGTAGGCCAGTATAACGCGAGAGTGATGCTTTAGACAATTTGATCACTGAAGCAGGTAAATTCACTATTCAAGTAGTGCTCAACAAGACATCAACATGACTGCAATTTTATTGCTTCATGTCCAAGACAAGGCTGTACGGTACAGCCGACGAACACTCATTGGTCAGAGAAAACGCGCACTTGAATCAATAAAACTTGAGTTTATTAGAAATTCTTGGAACTTTTATTATCTCAAGTATTCGACTGAGTGTTTCATCAATATAGATTGCTTGCCAAATGGCAAACAGGCTATCAGTGTCACTCAAATTGCAAGTTATTTGACTGTTTTTATGTCAATCACCGTTGTGCATTTGATACAGAAATATTATTAGCACAAATACCTCATCAAAATGAACTTTGAATCACCTTTTGATGTCTGTGAAGACATAGCCATAAATATCTGACACAAATGGTAATCTCGGCATAAAGTTCTCAGATACGGTTGGCTATCTCTTGGAGCTAATTTCCATAGCATTATTGGTTGATCTGTTTCGATGGACTCGTGGTCTATGGTGTCACACTCGCAATAGAGCAGACTGCTGTTGACCTGGAGATTGAGATACTAATCCTTTTCGGATAAACTGAGGCTGGTTTAAAAAAAATAGTTTTACACTCTCCCTCCACACAAATTCTGGTACACTTCCTCTAAACTCAACCTTTATCCCTAACACATTAGTTTAGTTACCATGGATATGTGTATAATCTGAACAAAAAGTAAGACGCGTTGTTAAAATAATATTAGGCTGGTTGAAACCATGGCTGTGGAGTTTGAGTCGGAGATTGAGGATCTCAGAGTCAGAAGCAATTTTGGGTGGAGTTGGAGTCGGTAAAGCTATACCGACTCTGACTTTAAAATAAAAACTTTTAAACTTTAGCAAGTTATGAAGGAGTAGGAGTTTGAGTCAGACATTAGAAAAATAGATGAGTCAGATTTGAATGCTTGGCTTACTAACTCCTCAGCCTTGGTTGAAACTTATTTTCACTTAAACTTAAACATTGTATTCCGAATTTATTTAAGGCATTACCAAATCATTCTTGCTCACCATCTCATCAACTTTTAAATATAGATATTTAATTATATCTTACAAATGTCTCATGATAGTGAAAAACTAAATTTATTAATGAATTCAACAAATTTAATATCATAAAATCACAGCCATTAACTCGATAATGAAATACAAGATAAAATTGTTGGACAATATAACTGGTCCACAGGCCTTTAAATGTCTGAATGGAAATATATTGAAGAAATTATTTTGCACGTCCTAACACAAGGTGCTCTTATTATTTTATTATTTTTTTCAGCAAAATGTTTACGACTACGATTTAAACCCTCTTTGTCAAACACTGGAGGTTGTGTCGCTGGAGAGTACCCGGGTTAAAATCAAGGGTGGGGTGTTTGTTATGAAAGCGATGCCCAACCTTGAGTCCCTGGGTAACTTCCTATACACGGCTGCTGCTCTCAAGAAGATCTACGGCCTCCGAGGGAAACCTAAGCCATGTTTCAAGCTCAAGAAGGTACCTACAGCTCACTTTTAATAGGATGGGTCTGGTCTGACAGATTTATTAAATAGTCAAGCTGCCCGCTTCACTGGCTGCGGGGTCTAACATGATATTCTCGCAGTAGACACTGGACTGCCGATGACGGTAAGATCGAAGTTTGAATCTCGGTCGGGTGTACTGGAGGTTTTTTTGTTGTTGTTATTTTCAAAATGGTTTTCCACTCTCCCTCCACACAAATACAGGTATATTTCCTTTGACTTCCCTAATCTTTGCAACCATTAACGTAACTAGTACAGAAGCGTATAATCCAAACGCGTGGTAAGACGCAATCCTAACATCAACAAAAAGAATAGCCAACCTATTATGGTTTTTAAGTGCGGTTATAGCTATATATTATATTATTTAAATTGAAAAATGACATCTGTACACAGAAATTGAACCTTGGACCTTTAGCATAGTATGCCAATGCGCTTACCACGTAGTCATCCAGGGGTCATGATGTGCCCAAAGTGTTATTATTCACTCGTATATTTAAGGCAGTCACCTATATCTTATCTGACATAGAAAAGTTACTAGAAACATTGTCAGGTCACATGATTTGCAGCTGTCAGTTTGATAGATATTATCATTAGCTATAAATTAACACAGTAAAGTAAAATATTAGGAATTTTGTCTGTGAAAGAATATGTTTTTATTTAATAAAATGGCTCTGAAAAAATTTATAAAGTAGAAATGATCTAGATATAAATAAGTAATCTTCATTTGTGTGGAGAGTGAGGAACCACTTACGGGTGGAAAGGGAGGGGGAGAATCTGGACACACTGGCGGAATTCAAACCCTGACCTTGATATCTATATCTGAGCAAGTTGCAAGAGTGACACCTTAGACTGTGTGATCGCCAATGCAGGGGGCTGATTTTATTACAATAATACAGTAGGGTGTTGTAATTCAGATGTCAAAAATTCAAATCACCGATGGTCCAGATTTAAAAAAAATATATTATTTATAAAAATAGCCACAGTGGTATTAATATCACAGATATGGCTGCCAAAACATGCACCTTCACCTTCAAAAATCTGGATACTTTTTTTCCCCCTCATTATATTTCTTCAGAATTTGTAATATTTAGTGACAAAAAAAAAGTGTAAGTTTGTTGTTTAGATCGATTGAAAATGTTTCTTCCTTAACCTGAGTTTTTGTATCTCGTCTATGCTTGTTTTTATAATTTTTGTTATAGATTCTGTATTTTCGAAAATTCAGACAAATTGATAATCCAGAATGGGTCGAGTCCCAGGTTTTTAATCAGAATCATCAATGTTCTACTGTATTTCAATTACACTAAAGTTGTTCGGTTTCTCCCAACTCATGTAAATGGAACTTTGCTAACTACTGGCAATCATCTCTAAATAATGTCATTTCAAAAATAAATGTTTTAACTATTAAAAATCATGTTACGAGACAGCAACAAAAACCCTATCTTAAGCTTGGACTTTGGTTTGTATATTTAAAGCCTAGCTTTGGCTTCTTTTCACATTTAAAAAGTGACTTTCACATATCTTAATAAGGCGCTAGAACAGTCGAGACCCGTTTCAGTGGCTAAAGTTTCTAAGGTTTCAATATCATCTTAGACTGACCTGCTGATGACAGGGAGATCAGGGTTTGATTCTTGGTCAGGTGTACTGAGGGTGGTTTTTTCCTAATTGAGCTCTCACTCCCCTTTCACATATATGTGAGTAGATTACCTCTAAAAATAAAATGCTTCCTTCCTCATCCCTAATTTATTAATTAAATTGGTACATATGCTTATAATCTGAACAGATAGTAAGACACACTGTTAAAAAAAAATATACATAGGAAGCCCCTTAACCCCAACACTAAAATATCATTGTTCTGTCCAGGCATTTTACAGAGGACCTTCGACTGCCAAATTACAGGTCTTAGCAAACTGTTGTCCATTATTGGAAAGCCTCTACTTTGGATCCAACGAAGTGCGTCGGATTTGCCCTCGTGTAAGAGAATATCTATTTTTTTGTTTGTTTCATTCATAGATGTATTTGTGTTCTAGAATGCAGATAAAATGCATTGTATATAAACAAATCTTTTTTTTCTTTTTTAGATCCTGTCAACATTCAAAATGCTTCGAAGTCTGGCATTAGAGAACATATACCACACTGATTTAATGGAAGCTTTGAAGTACACCCCACATCTGATTGAGCTTGAGGTTGGACTGGGGCTTAAGTAGTTAACTTACCTTAATTCAACCCTTTAAGTGCCATGAGCCCATCTGATCGGCTTTCCAGATCTCTGCTAGTACCCAATAGAGGCAGAAGGAGTGTATTATTTAATTAGAACGAGAACATTATCCTAAATAGCGGGAATCACATGCCAATCAACTCAGTGATACAGTCGGTTAGAAATAGTAAATTTACACGAACACTATTCTACGTGTATTATTTCTGATTAAGCATTAATGGAGATAAAAGAGTTAATAGAGCTTCTTAATACTGAATATTGTTGAAATATTAAAATATATTTGGATAAAAACTGTGTTTAAAAGGTCGTTTTTGACCATTATAATGCACTGCACACATTTCTTTTCCCTTTTACTCCCACACCTCGCACTAGCCGGGAGCTGAGTTAGGCCTGCTATGATGAACGCTCTTAGTTATAGGAATGTATATGCAGATAAAAATGGTAGAACAAACTTGAAAAATAGCTTCATAATTAAATAATAGTTTGATGATTTTTTTTTTATCCAACCTTATAAAAATGTTGAAATAGCACTCATCCCACACAAATCCATTATATGCATGCCACTAAAAGAGTTGGGATTACAGGAACTTAAAGAATCTTAATTTGATTTTACTTTATGATCATGCCTACCTAACAATTTGTGAATCGGCAACAAAATAATGATAGATTATCTAATAAATGTAATAAAGCTTTAATAATAATTACACACATTAATTTATTTTATATTAATTTCACTAAAACATTAACACTCGTCTTCTGAAAGTCCTCTACCTTGAGTTACGAATGTCTTGTTTGGGGTTTAGCTTAACGCCTGTCACAATGTGCTACGTGTCACGCAGGCGGTTCTGTTTTAGGTGTACAGTTCTGTTGACTTTGGAATTGTCGGTCAGTTTTGTCCGTTACTGGAAAAGTTGAAAGTAGGCAAGGAGCCTTTGAGGACTGTAACACTGCCCTCAGACGACACTAAACTCTACTCCCGTCTTCAAGACTTGAAGGTAACGTTCTTGGTTATATCTATAATAATATTATAAAGAGGAAAGATTTGTTTTTTTGTTTGTAATGGATAAACTCAAAAACTACTGGACCGATTTTAAAAATTCTTTCACCAATATAAAGCTACATTGTCAGCGAGTAACATAGGCTATATTTTATTTTGAAAATTTAATTTATTCCTTATAAAAATGTCGATAGTTTTACACAAGTTATAAAAAAATGCCTAAAAATATGTTTTCTTCCGCGTGCGCTGCAAAAACTATTGGTATTACATAAAAAAATACTATACATATTGAACGTTCTCACTAATGTGAACAAAAAAGTCCACGAGACGATATATGTAATTATTATAGTTATGTTACAATAAACGTTTTTTGTTCAAATTAGTCAACTAAAACACGGATGCGAACAAAAAGTGATTATATCCGTATCATGATATGAATCCTTATCCAAATCAATTATTTAATCAAAACCTTGATCTCCCCATCATCGGCAGTCCAGACTACTGCAAGAGCGTTGTGTTGGACCACGCAACCACTGAAGTGGGTGTGATGGGTAGCTAGTGGTTTATATAATAAATTAAATTGTGATTGTCGGGCTGAGTCCAATGGTGTGGGTTTTTTCCCCATCCTCTCCCTCATGCAGATTTTGGTTGCATTTCTTCAAACCAGCGTCTAAATTAAGCAAAAAATTGTTCATACCTATTACCGTCTAGCATATTTATATTAATGAGGTAGGGATGACAAAGGTAAATTCTAGAGGAAATGTGCCTACATTAGGGTAGAAGAAAAGTGAGAAAAATTTAAATAAAACGCTTCATAACACTGGGTCCAAATTTAGACCCTGATGTCTGTGTTACCGGCAAACCATTCCAGATTAGCCTGATACCTTGGCAAGCTGGGTTGTGTATTTGGTACGCCAAGCCTTCGACACTCTATATTTATAATCTCACATTCCAGCTTTTCATGAATGGCTTAAGTATATTAATTAGTAATAAATTTACTGCACTATAATGCTCCAATACAAATGACTTCATGGGAAGATTCTTTTGCATTTTGAATTCATATTTAAATAAATTTGCCAATCCCAATTTCACATTTTTGTGCTATGTAATAAAAAGAAAGTATAAAATATTGTTATTATACTATATATTTTTTATTCCAAGTCGGTACATTTTAATCGACTCTACAGCCCTGTTGGCAAGGGACCTTTTAATTTGAAAGATGAGAATGATGGCTTCACATGTTAAAACAGGGTGTTCAGTTACATGAATAGAATAAAAAGGATAGATCATAGAATTTGACTCAATTTTTGAAATTTTCACATATTCACTTGTAAAGAAAAGTTGATTTTTTTTATAGTCAAATTAACATGTTTGTACCAGTTAATTTTTTTTTACGTTCACTGATGTTTCCAGCCTGTGGTCAGTTTTTTGTTCAACCCTTATATTTTCCGCTATCGATTAACCAGGCCTGTCCTAGCTTCATATGCCTTATGATCCAACTTACAGACTAAGACAGACACAACATCCAGTCCCCTGGCCGTTAATCACTGTGAGCGGGTAAACCCACATTTCACCACTGATAATTTTTTTTGCTATGCCAGGAATCGAACTCGAGATCTTTTAACTCGATAGGTAGAAGACATGCTACCGACTGAGCTGAGGTGTAAGATAATATGTTACAGGTTAATACTCGCCACTCTTCTCTTTTAACACAGTTGTCCCAATTGAACATACTGATCTCAATTTTTCCAATTCTTCATGTGATTTTCATATCGTCTCTCCAGCCCCTCTACCCAAGTTTTAGGTAAAATAAACCAAACAATAATGTGTTTCTCAACAATTTTAAACTGAACAGGTACAAGCCGATCTTTTAACAGCTCAATATGTTCTCACTTAAATCTGATTTAGATTACACTAAACAATAGCCCATCGCCTTAGGTGGATATCCTTTAATCCTTTCATAGAGTGATTAATTTCAGAATGTGTGTTTGTCAAAAATTAGATACATCAAGTTGTGATCTTAATAATATAATGTTTGTAGGATATGTTGACAAAAAAAAAGCTGGAATTTGGCTCTGGTAAAGTCGAGGAATCTTAAAATATACTTTGGCTGGGTACCCTGTAGTACAGTAGCCCCATGGCTTCTTTGGTGCTGGCTGACGGCTTTGAAAAGTTACCAGACCAAATTATGTATCCCTACGCCGAACCATATGATCTGCAAAAACATGTGTTTAGCAGCTGTCACTTCTGACGATCAAAATTTAGGTATATATCTAAATGTTGACTGTTAGAAGTCAGCTGTAAGCTGTCAGTCAGCACCAAAGAAGCCACGGGGCTACTGTAGGTTGTTCTTGCCCATCCTTTCCCCGCCCCCCCCAACCCCTCCCCTCCGCCCCATACACACACACATATCCCTTGGACCTACATTGTCTAGCAAGGAATAATAAAGACGAGAAAGAAAGTTTCCAAAAATGTCAAACTACAGGCTGATATGACCCAGCCAGTATATTTACCGCAACTTTGCAAACCCTAATGATTTATTGATGCATTTACGGATATTTGAAGATTAAAAAAAACAACTTATTTTAAAACCATTATGAAGCCTACTAGCGGCTTAACCCATTGTAAACCTAACAACCAGACACCATACCATTAATTTACCACTTATCAGAAGGGTAATTGACATTTTAATAATAGATTTGATCATAAAGGTATAATAATATGTTTTACTAGTCATTCAGGTAATACACATATGTTCTAATTACATTAATGTATTATGGATGAGGAAGGTTGTATTAAGATGAAATGTACGGCATCTGTGTGGAAAACCATCCATTGAAGCCTAATCTTCCCTGTATCAGTAGTCCAGTCTATTGAGAGAGTGAATGAAGCCTTAAATGATTTGACCACCGAAACGAGTATAATTAATATTATATAATATGATTAAAAGGATTAATGTGAAAAAAATAAAAATCGAAGAAAAATACTCTTGCTATTATGGGAAAGTTCGACTTTTTAAGATTATCCTATTTGGAAAAAAAAATTGAAAAGTAGGTAAAATGATGATTTTGGATTCTTGGAAGTCTGGATTATACCCATTTTTTATTAAAATGTAACCCGCATCAGGGTCTAAGCCGTCATTCTTGTGTTAAGATTGGCCTACTGAAGACGATATTAGGGTTCAAATCCTGGTTGTTCTCTTTAGTGTATTTTGATAAATGGTTTCTCACTCTCCTTCCATGCAAATGCAGTAGATGACCTCTAAAATGCTTCCTTCCTCATCCTAACCACATTTAAGATTAATTAAGTAATTATAGTATAGGCCCTATGTGTACAACCTGAACAGGTAGTGAAACATGAAAATATAATAAAATGGTACGGTAAGCGCATGGTTCTCTTGTAGATCACAGTTCCAATCTCTTTGGAATGTGGAGCACTCTTCTTGTCTAGTGCGACTCGGCTGCGCAACGTGGAAATAACGAAAATACGTGACGTAACCGATGGCTTGTTTGAAGAGTGGCTGAGGCTAAATCCACTTGAACACCTAGAATCTGTAAGTATTGTCTCCCAAACTTTATTTTTATGGCATAGAATGACTTCACTCAAAAATATTTGGCCACTGGTGAGGCTAGGTTTGATGGCACCCGGGGCGAATAGGAAAACGGCTGCTCTTTCTCTCTATAATTCTTCCCACAATACAAAAATATCATTAGCGACAATTATATAAAGTTTATTATTCACTTACCCCCACTCAAATTTAGTGCCCTCTCCCTTTCACACACCTTCGTAAATTAATAAAGTCTACATTATAACAATTATTTTGTTTTCTGTTGTTGGGTGATAGCCATTAATATTAAGTTTGTACGAGTACTAGAAAACTTGAGTTTGAGTCGAATTTTAGGGGTTGTTTGAACTTATTTTGAAATTTTTTCCAAAACTCTAAGCCATTTGAGAAGTCAAACATTTTTTATTTCTAGTTTAACTGACCAGATTCAATTTTAAGTAGGAATGGAACCCACTAATCCCTCGAATCCTTAAGGATATTCAATATTTGAGGTTTCAAGAAAAATTTGTATTTTATTCAAATGAAATTTATTTTAGAGCTCTAATACTGCCTAATTGGTGGTTCAGAACCAATCATAACATGAACTTATTAACCAGACCCCAGACCAGTAATTTAAACACTTAACTGATTGGATTATAAGAAAGAATGTTAACATTTAGCTACTAATTTGTATTTCCTGTTATATTTATATTTCCTCTCTTCATAATTTTTTCCAAGATTCTGATTTGAAATTTGAAGGTAAATAGAGATTCGGATTTGTAAAATAGTGAATTCAACCCAACTAATTTGAAGCATAACAATTCCATAGTTCATAATATTTTCTTTCTTCTACAGTTAAAAAAAAATACAACCTGTTCACCTATATTAAAAATGTTTATTTATGTTTATATATGGATCCTTTAAAGAAATTCAATCCAGCAAAACTTAGGTAAATAAAGTTTAAGGTTCGATTCAATATTGAAAATCTTGATATTACAAAAATGTCCACTTGTGACTTTGTTTTTTTGTCAGCTAATGCTGCGGTACGTGGAGTTGACCCGGGATAGTGTAAACCTGCTGTTGTCGCGCTGCCCTCGGCTCACCCGTCTGGGGGAGCTCGGAGGTTGGGACATTCGCTCTTGGGAGTGCAGACGTCTCAAAGACCTTATCCTCCGAGAGAACTATGCCCTCCATCTTGTGTTGTACACGAGAACCTCTCTCAACATAGGCGACATAATCAGCGATAACGGCAACTCAGAAGAGAGCGGGATGGAGTGGGACTAGACGTTGTTGGATGCACTCGTGAGCTGTTAGTCTGTGATGCACATTCTTAATGTAATACTTTCAATAGTGTTGTCAAATCTGTTACTCAAAAATTGTGTAGTGGGTGTGTTTACACGGGGGTGATTTTATTTTTAAAATATCTAGATGTGGGACGCTTGAATCTTCAACCCTAGGGATGTGTGAGAATCACTTTTTCAATTCGAGACGAGAAAACTTCATTGAAAATAAAAAATGTAAATTATGTTTTTTAAAGTAAATAAATGTTTTATAAAGTTTGAAACTTTAAACTCCTTTTGACATTTTGGCTGGTGCTTGTTTTTATTATCTTATAGTTTGTTCAAACGCTTAAGATAAAGCTCATACACATTTAAAATTCGATAATTAATAAAAAAATTATGATAATTTTAATGTATCGCCTTTATAATTTAATTTTATAGTCGTAAAAATTATGTCAAAGTTTGCTATTGAAAACAATATTTATAACCAAAATATTTTTAATGAAGGATGTTTTTGGGGAAAAAAGTGCAGCCTATTTTTGGGTAGTACAGTATTATTAGAAATAATAAATTCTTGGTTATGGTTTGTAAATTTAATAGGAGCATTATGTTTTTTCATTATTGCTTTTAAAATTTCTCAAAATTTCTAGATTAATTTTTAACTTTAATGACGAGATCAAGATTTTTTTTTTTTTTNTTTTTTTTTTTTTTTTTCTCATCTCAGCAGAGATATTTTCGAGTCTCACACATCCGAAAAAGTTCAAGAGAAGCAAAGAAAAACTTTAAATCTAAATATAAAGATATTGACTTGAAATCACAATATCATGCAATCAATAAAAGGTTTTATATAATTGGGTCAGAGTGTCTACCAAACATTGAGTTTTTGGTCATGAAAGTCATTAAAAAAAGTATTTGGGGTCATGACATTTTGAGAGCCAAATTCATTTTATAGATAAGGATGTTTTGTTGGGGTTTTTTTTTGCTCGAAACTTGCTTCAATTTAGATAATAAATAATTTATTCCAAATGTGTCACCTTTGTTATTTATAACATATTCGGTATGACAAATATCAACTGTCAATGGCGCCAAACCTTTAACAAAGGATTTAAAAATAGCATGTAATTAAATAAATCTAAGGTTGGGCCTTCAAATCCTTAAGGATACTCAAGATTTGAGGATTAGAAAAAAAAATTGTATTTGAGACTCCTTAAAAAAAGGTTTTTTGAATCAATTTTTTAAGTAAAATTTGTATTATAGCTCTAATACAGTTTATTGTTTGTTCAGAACCAATTGTAATGAATAGTATGAACTTGACAACCAGACCGCAGACCAGTAATTTAACAATTAACTGGATGTATGAATGTTATAAACAATTACTCACTATTTATATTTCCTGTTTTGTTCATAACTTTTTCCTCTATTCGAGATTTTAAAATAAATTGGGGATTCGAGATTTGAGATTCAGATTCATGACATGGTAAATTTGACCCTACTCTAAATAAAATAAAAACATTGATTTTTTTATTTTGTGTCACAGTTTGTTATATTTTAAAATTTGATTATTTTTTTTCTTAAAGTAAAATTGTACATTTTTAAAGATGAGTATTTGAACTTGTACACGAGATTCAGATTTGAGAATTATAGGATCTTTAATTATATCTTGTTTGTACTTATTTATGTTAGCTTTATGCTAACTACAGAGTTCTTGTTTACGGATCCAGAAGGCCTCAGTTTGGTCCTCAGCGCTGCCAAATTTTTCTGTGAAAGCAGTGGGTCCGGAACGAGGTCAACTAGGCCTCGTGAGGACAAATGAGTTGCTTGAATTAAAATGTAGTAGCTCCAGTAGAGAAAACTTGAGATTTACAGCTGAAGGGTTTGTTGTGCTGACCAAGTGACACCCCCTACCCACAGAAGCTGGCACTATATTTGCTAACAGACGGCGGCCGTTCAGTTGGTACGGCTCGATTGCGGGTTGGTGCCATGGAGTTTTGTTCTAGTGACCAAACTTCTTAAACTCACATTTTCCTTCTTTGTAACTTAATAATTGAAGACTTTATTTATACATAGCTTATCATAAGTGTTGAGCTATGTTCATATTGGAAGTTTCGGAAATATTAGGACAGGTACTGAAATTTAAATAAAGAGGATTTATTGCAATATAAGACGTACCCTTCATTCACCCTGTAAGGTAGCAAGCCTATCTTGTATTATTCTATTATGGTATAGCTTCTAAGACGAACGATGTTGCTGCTTGTGCGGCAATCATATAAAATAATCACCAAAAAAAAAAGGTCAAAAGAAAACATTGGTGGACAGAGAACTTTTTTCTGATGGCCCTAAATTTGGGATCAATCTTCTAGAAAGATTGAAACTAGAAGATGGTTCAGGTTTTAGAAATTCTACTTGTTTTACTACCTCAGACTTGCCTCAGATGGTCAGAAGCAAAATATCAAAAGAGGAAACGAAATTTAGAGAAATCATACTAGCCTCTCTCAGGGCAAGCTGGACTGAGATTGAATTTTTTTTGTCCATCACATGTCCACACTACGAAATGTTGTGCAACTTGTTTCCCATCTCGGATGGGAGACCTGCGACAACACCTTTTTGTACCCTGTTCATCCATAGACAATCGTGGAACATTGTCTATAGACACAAGTTGCGCGATTTTTTATACGAGTGCGGACTTACCTTAAGGTAAGACACCAACTTTCAAGGCAACTTGGTGTACTATTTAAAAAAACATTTCCAGCAATCCTTAATATTTTGAACTACCAAAACCCTAGGCCTAGATAAATATTTTACTACCAGCTCTTATGTTTCTTCAACTCATTTTTAATTGCATTGCATTTATTAACTACACTATTATATTTATAGAATTAGCATTTTTACCATGAAATGTTATCATGTAAACCCAAACCTACACTAACAATATAAACACATTATCAGCACACTTTCTGTTATCTGCTCCTCCCATCTTTTGGTCTTATCCACACTCAAACTTATCTCAATTAATCTCGTTGGTATTATTTCTGTTTCCATCCTCATTACTTGGCCATACCATTTCTGGCTTGCTTCCTCTACTATCTCATGTAATAATAGCTATGTTGTTTACAATAAATGTGTTTTGGTATGTAGCTATGGTGTCCAAAATTTTTTCACCGAGCGCTGACCCCAATATTGATGGACTCAACCTGGCTAAGGAGCGCGATTAAACTTATGTAAGGCTGAGGATCTGGTGTATACCTGGTTTGTGTGCGTGGGCTAAAATATATTTCTTTTAGTGTGTAAACTGTTACGACAGACTGGATGTTTTGACAAATGTATGAATCAAGCTTAACTGGAATATCAGAAATGCATTTCAACCCTTATTTAATCGCTGGTAGCCTTAAAACTATTGGATCATCAAGAGCAGTGTCATTAAATGACCCCCAACATTGTAGTATTTGAAGATGAAGAGGGAAATATTGTCTGGAACTTTCTAATTGGGGGAGGTGAGGGGGTGTACTATGATCATATAATCAGTAACTTTAATAAACCACTTATGTTTGACAACATTAAACTTTATTACAAACATTCCTGGAAAAACAAAAATAAACATTCAAATTAATTTATACATACACATTATTTCAAATGTTCCCAGGAAGATAGCCAGACGATGATTTGGAAAAAATAATTTATATAAAAGGCAAATAAAATATAAATATATTTCATACACATCACTTCATTCATTCTTTACATTTACCACATTGGTATAAATAAAAATAATGTTTAGTCCATCAAAGTGTTCCCTATGTGCAATTTATTTTATTTAGTAATAAATTAGCTTGACTTTTTTTTTCTTAGATTTTTCGATTTTGTAAAGCATTTGAAAGCCAATCCATGGCAGAGTCCAGACCTTCACCTTTTGTGGCCGATGTTTTAAATATTTGGAAAGTCCTGTTCTTGAGGGCGTCCAGCCCGAGTGCCTGATGGACCTCCGCTACGCTGAGTGCGCCCTCGATGTCTTGTTTGTTCGCCAACACCACGAGGATAGCTCCTTGCAGTTCATCTTCCTGAAATACCGTGACAATCAAAACATTCCGAGGCTTAAACCAGACTAAAAACGGGGATTACTCAGTGGTAGAGATATTAATTTGTGGTAGGTAAAATGATTAGACTCGCTTTGTCAGTCGAATGTTGAAAGGCAGCCCTGAGCAAATTGCTGCCTGTGTCGTCTGTTACGTATTCTGACGCAACCTATGAGCGCTAAGTATTTACCTACCAAAATAAGTGTGCAGAGCTCACTTATATATTTTATGCATAGTGGTTGAAAGTTAGAACTAGGTTAGATTGTTAGTTTTATCAACGGTATGAACTTATATTTCTTTATCTGGTTATGTAATCTTTGCCCGTAACCCAGACGCAGTGTGTGTGTGTGTGTATGTATATATATATATACACGTGTTTTTTTGCGATTCTAATCATTAAACTACTACCTAAAAAAATTTTATTTAAATTTTACTTTTAAAAACACGATTAATAGATATAATAATCGCCAATTATGACTGATAGCCAATGCACCAATAATCGCCCGATGACAATTCATCGGTATACACATCGGTACACCCCTAATATTTAGTCCTAAAACGATTAATTAAATTTCTATCACTGAATGTGGCTTAATTCAATTTTCTTTTAAGTTAACACTGATTTGTAATGGAAATAAAGAGGCAGATAAAATACACGTGTGCTTGAACTTCGGGGGAAGGTGGGGGGGGGGGG
>CABEEJ010001298.1:145931-159710 GCA_901482245.1 Timema douglasi | reverse complement strand
TTGGGGGGGGGGGGGTATTTTTTAATATTGCGTGTTTTAAATGTCTATAAACTTCATGTACATAAGAAGAGCCCCCGATCACAACAGCGGTTTTCGTTAAATTCTGGATTTATAAGTATGACATAGGCAGACTGATTCTTAACATCTTAAGACACTCATTGTTGATTTAAAAAAATCAACCCCACTCGTAAAGAACATGTATCCCAGCGAGGAAGTAGACACAGTGTATCACCTCAAAAATACAGGAGGGGAGACTGTTCTGTAACATCTCGTTTATCTGGGTGCTCCCCCACCCATCACCAGTCGTGAAATAGCGGGAGACATGTTTTAAGTGTGATGTCCTCTTTCTTTTTTCTTTTTTGTATAAGATCAATAATTATCCGGATATTTGATTATAAGGACTAATCTAGTTCTTAGTTAGTCCAGATAGTCAGGGCTCTATTGTATTAAAAAATATAAACTTGAGTCAATCGTAATTATTTTGTATTTACAATATCAAGCTATTTTGGACATTTTTATAGTTCTTTGGTCGATCCAAAATTTATAATATATAGCCGCCGATTTTCACAGTTTTGGAATATTTGCTTTTTATTTGGACCTTTATTCACTTTAAATAATATTTTACTATTGTTTTGTAACCCAAAAGAAATTGTTAGAAACAATATTGTCTACTCTTGTATCGGGAGTTAAGGTGCGGCCGAAGGGAGCGTTAATATTTTTACAGTTTTTATATAGAGTTGAAATTTTTTGGCCAAAATATTTCAACTCTATAAAAACTGTAACCTTACTCACACTCCCTTCTTAAGAATAATGGCTATTTATTGAAAGTGGTTTTATTTCTAAATTTTTAAGTCGATTGACTTTTATTGGTTCTGTTTCTTGTCTTTTTTACAAATGAATAGAGAGGTTTTTATCTCTTTTTAAAATGTTATCCCCTCGAATATGTTGTTTGACTTGTCTCATTATTTATTGCCACCTTAAACTAGCAGTGACCATTGTCATTTTTATAATTCTCTTCACTTTGATCCTTTTAAGAAAATGAGTTTTCATTATATTCCAAATTAATCTTATCTACATAACTTTAATAGCAAGTTTATTAAAATATGTAATTTTTGTATAGTTATTTTTTTATTTTTTTTTATTTTCTAATCTTAAATATCTTTAGAAACTTATTTTCTCAAATTATTAATTTTTAGTCAACCTTGGTGGTCTTGGGGTAAAGTGCTTACCTCGAGACCCAATTTTCGTGGGTTTAAGCCCACCCGAGGTTGACGGAATTTTTCCTCAGTGATAAAAATTTGTTGCACAACTTCCTTCGGAATGGAAGTAAAGCAGTTGGTCTCGTGTCAATTGTGACTAAGTAAAAAAATCCTAGAAATTCCGGTGAGCTGATATAATCAATTGGTTCATAAAGGGCACGTTAAATACCACAAATAAATAAAATATTAGTTTTTTGTTACAATTTACTTTGTCAAGGTTAGGAAACGCTAATATTTGGTTAATTTTCCCTCATATGTGTTTAAAACTGTTATTGCACACCTCTAATATAATGCTTACACTAAGTTTGCACTATTTTCACTTGGTACATTATTGCCAAAAATGCATTCAACCGTTAAAAAAAAGGTATTTTCTGAAATAACAGACTGAGGTATTCATGTCAATAAAATTTTGATATTCGCTTAATTGGCCAAACGATCTTGTATTAGACTGACCTGCTGATGACATGGATATCGAGGTTCGAGTCCCGGTCGGGTCTACTCTGTGTGGTTTTCCCTCTATGGTTTCCCACGCAAATGCGGGTAGATTACCTCTAAAATGTTCCCTTCCTCATCCCTACCCCATTAGAGTAATTATCATAATATATATGTACAACCTGAACAGGTAGCATGGCTGATGAAAAAAATCTGATTTGATAAATTTAAACTCATTGTTAAATGTAAAATAAGTTTCCCCTGTGCTGTTTCTATCTATGTACACTCTGTTTACCTTGAAAGGGATGTTTTAACTTGATGGATTACAATATGGCTCTATCTTATAAGATAAGCTGTAGTGGAACGATTTAAGTTAAGCTTTCAGGGTAAATGAAGGGTACTTGTCAAACACTTCAGGTCGCAGATTGCAATGAACTGATACCCTTTTATATTTTCTTTGTTTATTCTAAGAATAGAAGCCCTTTTGAAATCAAGTACCGATGTTCCAGTTAAATAGGGGAGGGGAGGAGAGAGGGACCATTTTCTTTCAGGCCAAAATTGAAATGAAAAAATAAAAAAAAGCATAATCTTTGGGCGAATGCCTAAAAGATTAATTAGACTATTTGTTTACAATAACCATATTATTTCTATGAATGGTTATTTTTATATGACATATTATTTGTCCATAAGTAATTTATTGTATAACTATAGCAAGTTAGTTTAGTAAAAGTTCCATTCAAATGAAAATAAAATGCGTGTTTACTTGATGTTATCACCAAGTAATGTGTGTTTTGCTTGCCTCGCCCTGTCGACATCCAACAAGGTCCTGCTTCGTATCTCGCCTTTGCTTGTGCTGTCACTGTTGTCTGTGTGGGCATGTCATGTTGGCGACACTGTACCAGTAGTTGCATGCTCTCTTGTTCAGGAGTACACGGAGGAGTTCCGAGACATTGCCAAGGGCAAGTCGAAGGAAGCCATCCCGGGAATAATGCTCATCAACCAGCGGCCAGTCGGAGAGGACAATTTGCATGTAATAACCTTGTTTTGGTTTATTTATCTTGTTAACATTGATACATTTTTTAAAAAATCCTCTATTACGAAACAGGTATTGAAACATATAAAAGAAAACTAACACAATATGGCTTTTAAAACAAAAAGAACAACACAGTTCACTCTTCACACTGCTGCCACTGGACATAAAGGTAATGGCTACCTTTTGAAGAAGATCGATCATTACCTAGGTTTCATTCTATCGAGAACTTATTAGGAGGGAGTGAGAAACATGCAACGCAACTTCCTAGTAACGCAACTTCAGCGGAAACCATTAACACAAAAAAAGGAAGAAAAATGAAATTGGTAAAGAATTATAGGACGCATTGATAGGGACATGCAAAGGGAACAAAAAAAAATGAGGGACTAAGATAATGTGCATTTCACACTCCCTCCCGATTAATTCCGATAGGGGGTGACCTGGCGGTCTAGGGGTAAGGTGTCAGACTTCTATGCTGGTGGCCGGGGTTCAATCCTCGGTCTCGGCAAAGATTTATCTGATTACCAAACCCTTCCTTCACCTCTGACAAGACATCTTGTGAATGTGGGGAATGCCAGGCCTCCACCGTGGTTCGGATTCCACGTTAAACTGTAGGTCCTCCATTTCATCTCACAATCACCCTACCATTACACATTAGCGTAAGTACGTATAACCTGAACGGGTAGTAAGACGCGGTGCTAATAATAATAATAATAATAATTCCGATAGGATGAAACCTAGGTCGAGGGATTGAGCGGTAACAATCGATTTTCTTCAAGAGACAGCAATGTAAAGTATGCACTGTTGTCATTTTACTGTAAAAGCCATATTTTGTTCTTTCCCTTTAATGTTTCCATCCTCCTTTCCTTTACCTTCTTCTAAATATAACAAAACGTACCTCAAAAAAAGTGAAAAAAAAAAGATTTTCTTTAAAGGCTTTAATTTTCTTTTTATTTACTGCTTTTTATTTTTAAAGTTTTTCTTATAAGATTTAAATTTAGAGAAATATGAATAAAATAATAATTGGCATATATTGTTTTATTTGTAGCTATGTGTGTTTATCTTAACTATTTTATTTAACTTGCTTGCCATCGCATTATGACCTTTGATGCATTGTGATATTTATATTATTAATAATCATGTCTCTTAACGTCTACTCTTGTAAAATTGAAGTTGTTATAGAATGATAAATATAAGTGTTTAATTAGTGTTATCTTTTTGTCACGTTTATTTGTTAGCGGGAAATAAAAACTTAATTTCTACATAACCTACAATAAAGTATTCAAACTTCGGCTGTTTAGTTTTGGAATTTTTTCCTTTTTAATCTTTTATTATTTAGATTAATAGTTGTTATTAGTTTGCTTATTTGTGTGTGTTTCAAGAGGAACTTTAGTAACATCCAGATGGGACCCTTATAGTTTGCATGTTTTATAGTGGTACTCTGTCCTTGGAAAGATTATGTAAGCCGGTTGCAAACAAAGATTTCAACTTGTGTACTGTAACACGTGTTTGTACTTGTTATTTACAACATGTAAACAAGTTGGTCAAACAAGACCAAACTACACATCCTAATTCATAACGTTCCATAATACTTGTGAAGCGTTCTGTCTCAATTCATTGCACAGTTATTCATTTTTGCATTCCTTTTAAAACTTAGAACTATTTAATTCCCAATAACTAAGCGTATTCTTGCAACATTTTGTAAAATTATTGACTATTAATTTATGTTTACAATTTGTCATTAAGTAGAATAATTTAACTCATTTACAAACACTTAAATATTTTGATGCCACAATTTTATCATATTTTTACCATACTATGACATGTTTATTATAACATGCTTAATGCACTTTATTTCATACGTTTTAAAACACAAATTGGAAATATTATTTCCGGATATTGTATTATAATTTGGAAGAAGGTATATGTTTCTATCCATCTTTTCTGTATCTTCTTCCAAATATAATGCAATTACCTCATCAAGTGAAAAGAGGTTTTCCTTAAAGAGATATATTACCAGATATTAAATTTAAGACTTGAAATTATTATTATTATTATTTTATTTTTTAAGTCGCCACCTTATGGTTGCTTCAAAGGCCTGTTTTATTTAATTTATTTTTACATTTAATCAGATTTTTGTCCTAATTTCCTACATTCTATCTCTATTTATATGTCTTTAAAAGAGAACATATTTAATATTAGATTAGTTTTGCATATGGATACTTTAGAAAAACATACCGGTCTAGTTTAGTTCAAGTATTTGATTGAAACTTATTGCATACGTTGGAGATTTGTAGAAGGAAAGATGATCTACTAGAACATTATTTCTTGCAACATTAACTGGAGTTTAATATGCTCCATTTTTCTTTCTACCCTCCCCCCTCCTCCCTAAACTGTTGGGTTTTTTTTTCTCTACAATCAGTAGTTTCATATGTAGCATATTATCTTTGATTCAAAAGTCTTCGCCATATTTTTTTAAAGGTCCCTTATTCCTTCCTCCATCGCCCTTTCTCTGCAAGTTAGCTCGCTTGTAACTCAATCAGTTGCACGTTTAGGAAATTTTAGATAATACAAACATAGGATAACTTTTAGATGTCAATCCTCTTAAAGACACCAACATTATTTTTTTAAATTAATTTAAATATGACAGAGACCTCTTCTAAACATAATCTAAAGTTAGAAAGTTATATTGATTGTCTAACAGATGGCAGCACTAACTCAATTAGAGCTAAAATTTGACTTACCTCCTTTTTCCCTTGTACTCTTCATATGTCATGATTCCAGTTTTTTTCAATAATAATTTTCAAAATTTACATTTTAAATATCTTTTCCCCTCGAGTATTTTCTATCGCACTAAAAATATATTATGTATATTTTATAGTTGTAATATATTTGCTAAAACTATAAAGTAGAGTTGGATGAAATCTAATATTTTATGAGTCTGAATTTTGGGAAAAATGAAAAACAATTAATTAATTAATTAATTATAATATTCTTTAAATGCATTTGTTTGATTATATAAAACAAATTACAGTTCAAAATTTGAAATAAACAAAATTGAATCTTGAATATCCTTAAGGATTCCTTGACCTGTGCAAGATCAATAGAACACATTTTGAGTCTATTACCTGAATGAAACTGCAAATAAAAGAATAAGGGCTCTTAAAAAATAACCCAAATCGAAACTAGTGAGACGAGCGTATTTATGCCCTTAACTGGTAGCGATCAATTTTCTTTCGGAGGCGGCCATTTCCTCATCTTTTCACTGTAAAAGCCATATTGTGTTGTTTTTTTTTATATTCATATTTCCTCTTGTGTTCATAATTTTTACACTTTTTGTACTGAGATTTTTAAAATAATGGATTAGGCTCATAGATAGGTGAAAAATATTTGATTAAATTTTGGAACTGTCAAAAAGTTTTCCTTCCTATCTAAATGGTTCTACGATTGCTTACCGCGCAGGAGTTCCCGCCCGTGAACAGCAAGGTGCCCCGGGGGAAGCAGGCAGCGTCGCGGGTCATCCCGACTGACATCACAGCAGACACCAAGACGGAGCAGCTCAACTCAGACAAGGGCAAGGAGAAGACGGAGGCGGGCAACAGGACGTCCACCATCACGTGAGGGGCTCGGGCTATCTTATTACATATTTTTAAGTTCATGAGATAAACCGATAACAGTATTTATACGTGAAATCCGAAGTTTTTTCGTTAATTCCTAATAATAGCCTTATTTTAAAGCTCAATTCTTATTTTCCGGTCGAACTTGCAATGGCTGTCAAATCTAGATAGCTTTCACCATCGATGACTCCCTCTTTTTATTTCTCTAGAAAATATGTCTTAAAACCCATACGTTTTACTGTATGCAGTCTCTAATATGATGTTAAAATATTTATTTTGTATTTACTTTGATAATCTAAAAGTAATCAAGAACTACTTTATTCAATAGTTCATAAGATTGGTTCCTTTCATATGAAAAAAAAAATTAACTGTATTGAATTAATATTTCTGGTTCTTTTGCTATATTTATTTCTGGTTGTTGGTGATATTTCCGTGACCTGTAATTTCTTCCTTTGTGATTTCATTGTATCTATGGTTTTTATGGAGAGTAGAAATGATTTGACTTTCTTTTATGATTTGATTGTAAATTATATTTATAAAAATGCCTGAAATAGTGAACATCTTTGATAAATCAAGATAATTTGCAAATGAAGGTTTTAGGTTTTTAATAAAAATATTACACTCTTAATGTGTAAATTTTGCAACAGTCGTATTGATTGTGTTAGAAACGACATGTGGTGGAGCCTGTAAAAAGTATACTCTTCAAGGATTTACCAGTCTACAAAAAATGTTGTTATTGAAATCATTATATTTTAATTTTCCCAGGTATTAGAAATAATTTTTTGTCAATTTTTTTTGTTTTTTAGAAGTTTTTAACCTTGATTCGATTATTTTTTTGCTAGGAAAATATAAAGAAAAAGGAAAAATAAACTATTAAGAATAAATTTGATGAAGAAAGCCCACCTAGGAAAAGAGGAAAAATGTAGGAAGAATCCAATGCACAAAGGTGACGTCTTCTCCCTTTCTTCTGTCTTCTATAGTAGAAGTAGTCACACACACATTTTAACACAAGTATAATAATATTTCGGCACTGTTGCCTTTGATATATTATTATATTTGTGTTGTGTGTGACTACTTCTACTATAGAAGACAGAAGAAAGGGAGAAGATGTCACCATTGTGCATTGGACTCTTCCCACATTTTTCCTCTTTCCCTAGGTGGGCTTTCTTCTTCAAATTTACTCTTAGTAGTTTATTTTTCCTTTTTCTTTAGTTCTATCAATTTCCTTTATCATAAAATTGTCAAGCCATTGGGCCACCTCATTTTTAAACAGAACTAGGATTTGAAAGCTAAGAACCTAGATATTAAAAATTGTGATAAGATTGATTCACGATTCTTTCAATAGCAGTGAGAATCAAGTAATTGCGCGTCCTCTACACCCAAGTCCGCAAGTACAAACATACAACTGTTTTGTTTTAGGAACGGAACAAGGTCGGAAGCGAATCCGTTTGAGGAGGAAGAGTGGGATGAGGATGGGGGGGATGCGCTCGTGGACACCGGAGAGCCAGGAGTCCCTGTCAAGGCTCTGTACGACTACGAGGGAGCAGAGAGCGACGAGCTCAGCTTCAAGCAAGGTCAGAACCTCCTCTCGGTGCTATAGAGTACAGTCATGTTCAGTTATTATGTGCACTGTACGGTACAGTTTGTTTGGTTATCAATCTAAACACTAACTAAACAGTCCGTAAAGAAGATTTTGATAATTTTAATTGAAAAGTCAAATAAACCTTCATTTTAGATGGGTTGAATCCAAATTCAAATCCTAGAATTCTTAAAAATGTACAATTTCAGTCAAAGTGAAAATATTTAAAGTTGAATTTCAAAAAATGTGTTTAAGTCTCGGTTGATATTTTGTTTGTCATGCCTCTTACCTCATTAACAACAAACAAGTAGATAAATTAATTATATTGATTGAGATTTTTAATAATCTCTAATACCATAAGATTCGACAATCTGAATGTATCATCTCTAAAAGAAATAAATAAAACCTTGCTTCAACAGTTACGTTTAGTTCTTTCTACACGTGGTGATGTCAACAGTTGTTGAATACCTGTCATGAGCTCGGTGGAATTCGACCAGGAATTTTTCTTTTGTTTAAAAAGTTATGATTGCACGAACTCAGATACATAAAAGAATGTTATACAGTTTTACACATTTTTATTTTATTTTGACAAAATTAAATATTGAGAGACTCCATTTGCTATAAAATTTCTTCAAATTTTTTTGAGTTTTGAGAGTTCAAAGATCTGAAGTTTTCGAGAAGTCGCACACCGCTGTAACATTGTTTTGAAGTTGCCAACTCCAGGAAATGTTTCCAAAATGTGTTCTCGTCTTGTGCAGGTGAGGTGTTTGAGAAGTTGGAGGACGAAGACGAGCAAGGCTGGTGCAAAGGGCGCAAGGACGGTAGAGTGGGGCTGTACCCCGCCAATTATGTGGAGGCTGTTCCGCAATAATGGGCTGTCGTCGTCGTCACCTTGCGGACAAGCAATGTTCAAGTGCTTCCTCTTTTCCTTGTACTGCCGTGTGAAGTGGTAACAATGCTCATTATCTACGGAATGAATAGTTGTAAACACAAGAGAGCCGATCCGGGTGGTAAACGTTGCGTAGAGTCGTCATAACGGAATAATGGACGGATCTTATGATTATTACCTTACCATCTTATTTTGGTAAAGTGCTTCCGTTGAGACTTTTTACCGAATCGTATAATTATGAACTCAAGTCCTGGTCTGGAAGAAAGCAACCTCTTTTTTTTTCTGGGAGACTCGTTTGTTTAGAGTCTGGCAGACATTTTAGAGGGATTGTAGGGTGTTAACTGTAAGCTACATCAGGTGACAGATACAGTCCGTTTACCTCGAAAGGTAGCAAGCTTACGTTGACAGGCTCCACTTTGGTGCACATAATGTAATCCGTCAACGGAGTGTACATGACGTGCCTAAAAAATTGTTGATAAGGCTTCGTATGACACAGTTTTAAAATCTAACTTCTTATTTTATCGAACCTTATGTTATCATTAGAATGTCGTCAGAAAAATTAGCTCCGCAATAACATGCTAAAATCGGCCAGGGCCATGACGTGTGAATTCCGTCGGGTGCGGTAGAATAGAGAATGCATTGTGCTGACCACATGACACCCTCTATCTGCAAATGTTGGCATAATCATTGCTAACATTAGTGGCCGGCCGGTTGGTATAGCTCACATACGGTCTCACGCCATGGAGTTGTTGTTTTAACTTCAAACTTATTATTTACCTTTGCCCTCTCTTCAACAACTTCAAGAAGATAGCTCATGGTGGTTAACTGTGAAACTATTCATTCCTTTGATAAAAGTTTACTTTTGAAACTTTTTTTTTTTAAAGTGAGATAAAGGTGCGAGATTTTTAGTTTCTCTGTACTGATAGAAGAAACTCTTTCATACCGCGTCTCTACAACTGCTACGACGACGTGTGTTCCTACGTCAACAAGAACATATCAGCATGCGCAACACCAACATCTTGCAAGCAGCCAAAGATTGTTGTGTTTCAATCTTGAAACCTCATCACAAGCCTGGTTATGTCGGCGTGTTTCGTCTATTCAACGTTGACAGGCAAAGTGTGCTAACAATGTGTATTTTATTATTTGGTTATATTACGCAACGTCTGGTGTTAAATTGATTTTAAAATGTGTAAACTTTTTTTTCCCCCCCAAGAGTCTTTAAAGCTACCAATAGTTTGGAACCAAAATTTTTATTTCTAAAGAATTGGTGGTGGTTGCGTTATATTTGTTCTTTAAAGTTTCAAAATAATTTATAGCACTTTGTTGTTTGGTTTGACAGAGAATAATGCTCGTGTTTTTTTTTATTACAAAATTTAAATGCTGTGTTTGGGATTTTTCTAGTAAATAACAATCACTCACTCAAAGTATGGACGAAATAATGAATGCGGTTTTTTTTTTTAAATCTCTCACTTCCAAAATTATTCTATAGTGGTATTGTGAAAGAGCATTTCTTTCTGTTAACTCTGAAGGGTTGCCTTAATATCCTCCTTTCATTCTTATATTTGTATGGTGAATTATTTTAACATAAACTTATTAAATACCACACTAGCAAGAACAAAGAACTGTAAGGACAGTAAAGAGTAATTCGATTTGTGGTGTTTAATGTATTTGAAAAACCTACATTTAATTTGAAAATATTAGTTTTATTTTAATTGTTAAGTTTTTTCTTTCTTCTTTGTGTTAGTGTAATTTGTCCAGCGACGACGCGTCATAATAAAATATCCGGTTCTGTACGGCTTTTGAAAGCACAAAGGCTTCAAGCGGCGGCGAATGCTTTTTTGTGGCGTAGGAAGATCAAAATATGTAGTTATATGTATAAAGTTAAATAGTTGATAGAACCTTTCCCTCCTTTATTAAAATTTATATAATTTGTTTACTTTAATCTGAACATTTCTACCTTCATTTGTTTTGATTTGAGATATAGCCCCATTTTCAAAAATTAAGTCACTATTTTAAAGTCCCTACATGAAGCTAAATTTGATTTGGGCAAATTGTTTTGTTATCTTTATTCTTTTTGCCTGTTGATAAATTACAAGCGTTTAAAAGTTTTGATCATATGATTATTAGATCCTATCTATTCTATTACTAGTTTTAAAAAACAAAATTGTCGTTATTGTATATAGTCGATGGAAATTGTTGCCAAACTTTCTTACTCTCAACAGACCCCAAATAAATTGTGTGTTTCTTAAGTGTTGAAAACATTGATTGAAGCGTTATATATGTGTGTTAATGAAATCAAATCTACACATTGGATTTTCTTTACAAAGTCTTGTTGTTACTGTTAGAAGTTCCAATTAGTGTTTTCATTTGCAACACTAAACAAGTTGAGAGTTAAACAGTCCATATTCTTACTTACTGTATGGCACTAGGAATGTTAAAGATCGTTCTCACCACCTATCCCTATATTGAGCTAGTTCTATCCAGTCCACCCCATTACACCCTATCCCTGTCTAGAGATAGTTCTATCCAGTCCACCTCATTACACCCTATCCCTATCTTGAGCTAGTTCTATCCAGTCCACCCCATTACACCCTATCCCTATCTTGAGCTAGTTCTATCCAGTCCACCTCATTACATCCTATCTAATTCAGGTCAATTCTAATGTTATCCTCCCATCTGCGTCTAGGTCTTCCCACTGGGTTTACCTGAACATGGTTTTAGATTATTCCATTGGTGCTGCATGTCCTGCCAACTGTAACTTGCAAGATTTGATTACCCAAATGTTCTGGTGATGAGGGCAGGATATGGTACTCATGTTGTGGTTGATCATTAAAGACTTAAATGAAAGGTAACTGGTATAGAGGCATAGAATGGATCTTTGTGAATCAAATCTCATTAAGGGGGAGGGGACAATACAATTTGTATTTTCCTCCTCCCCTGTTTGTTCTCCTACTAATGGACAGCTTCACAAAGTAATGTTATAGACCTGCTACACTTGGTTTCTGGCGTTTATAAATTTATACTCGACTATTTGAGCACCTTAAGAGTCGAGAGTAAAATATTTATGGTCTAAATTAATAATTTGTTGAACCCATATTGAGCCAAATTTCAAGGTGTATGTTTTGCACATAATAAATTAGAAAAGGAAAAAAAGAAGTTATCTTATTGATTTTTTATAAGATTAATTATTGCCTAATGGCTTGGAAATGCCTAAGATGGTGAGAACACACTGCAACAGTGGAAAGTAATTGATAGTGAAGGAAGCCAATCTGAAAGGATAGTAGGTTAGGCCTGGATAGAAAAACACACTTCTCTCTTCATTTCTTCTTACACTTTTACACTTTACAATTACAGTGTTTTGAATTTTCAAAAATATTCCTTTTTCTATGAAGAGACATTAAAAACACAAAGAAAGAGATATATAGAGCTACATGCTTCTTAAATAATGTTAATAATATTATAAATAAGAATTTCATTTAACACTTGACTGAATATATCAACATTGTAATGAATTCATGTTAATATTTGACGGTTTTCTTTTAACTTTTACTCTACATAGATTTTTCACAGATGATACAAATTCGAACCAACTATACTTGAAAAAGTGTAACATCATTTTGTCATTATTTCTGTGGTAATATAAAACATTGATTTTAAATCTTAACTCGCTCGATAAACAATTCTTACATCCAGTGGTAAAAAATAGTAAATAAAGATAATATTGGAAGTTAAATTTACTTTACATCCCTTACTGTTTCCAACCTGTGGCCTGGGTCATTATTTTATTCAAGTCATATATTTTCCACTGCCAGCCTGCTAAGCCTGTCGTAGCTTCATATGACTTATAATCTAACTTAAGACTAGGACAGGCACAACAGCCAGTCCCCCGGATCGTTAATTCATCACTGTGACGGGATAAAACCACATTTCACCAATGATACATTTTTCGACCATGCCGGGAATCGAATTTGGGACCTTGAACTCAGCAGAACGACACCATACCGATTGAACTAAGGTGTCAGATTGGGAGTAAAATGAAGAAAATAAAAATATCCAAGATTTTTGAACTTTCTATAAACACAGTAAATGCGACTTTTTTTTGTTTTCAAAGTATAAAAATATATTTCCATGTATTCAGAACAAAAGTTAATTAATTGGAACTTCTAATAGGCTTGTATTTTTTTTAAACCTCGATCCACCGAGAGGATTGTCTTCAATGTCTAAGTGTTCAGGTAAGGGTTATGCAGTGCAGTTACTTATCTAGGTATAGGTTTTTTTTATTGCTGTTCATGAGCGGACGCCATCGCAGTCGAGTGGGTCATTTCAGTCGTTAATAACTGGATGTAACTTCTTTTGACTCGACTATTTTGTAAAATATTTTACCGTCAATGCCTAGGTTTAGCGCCATTCAAAAGGTCGATTGGAACTCTACTTGGGGAATTGTGCTCCTCTACTAATTTATCACCCAAATAGTATCCATTTGTATTCATAAGACTGTTTTGTAAACTGTTTAGGGGTCGTAAATATCTACTTACTTGTGTGCACTAAATCAAAGTGTTCCCCATTTTGTCACAAAGTGTTTTGCCCTAAAATAGATATTCCGAGTCATCTTTCATACTATTTCTTATGGGGGGAAAGTTTTGGCTCTCGGTGTGTGTGAAGAACAATATTTTACATGAAAACTTGAGCAAGGTATTAAAGGGGCCACATCAATACACAACAGACTGTACCAACATATAATTCACTAGATTTGGCAAGAATCCAACTCATTCATTCTCAGACAACATTGTAAGCTAGGCCTACTATGTGTGTATGTGTGTAAAAACTCAACTTAGCCATTAAGTCAATTGTGTGACTGTAAATATAGTAATTAAATAATTATTGATAGTATATAAATAAATGGGCTTAAATATGAAGGTTGATTTATTTATTTTTACCAACCTCGTTAGACCTCCTCCTCCTCTCTCCCCCCC
>CABEEJ010001298.1:120935-145518 GCA_901482245.1 Timema douglasi | reverse complement strand
AAAAAAAGGGGGGGGGGGGGGAATGTTTAAACAAATTGTGAATAGCATAAATTTTTGATGTAAAAATACAAATAAAAAATAACCTTAAAATCTAGATTTTTATGCGGAACATGTGGGATGACTTTGTTTCACCGTGCATCTGAGACGACATGACACGGTTCAAGCGCCGAAGAAGGAGTTTCAAATCAAAGTGTATGAGAGCTTGTGAGGGGAGTTCAGGACATGAAAGATGTAGAACTGACAGTTTCTTTGTTATGTCTCCCAACATGTCCTACTAATTACACTACACAACTGGGAGGATTGGGGGTAGCGAAGATATAATTTAGAGAAAATGAAGCCACCTTTGTATGCAGAGTGTATAAACATTTTACATACTTTAATGGTTGAACGATTTAAGGCTTCATTCCCATTAATATACTCGTGTACCATGGATGAATTTTTGTACACACTTGCGGGTACATTTCCTTTAAATTCTATCTCCCTTGTCCCCAATACATTAAGATAATGCCTAAGTTTATAACTTGAAAGGCTACAAAGATAGGTGATAAAAATAACCATTTAGGGAAAATAAACACTCAATGCACCAAACCGGGACATAAATCTTTTCCCCACTAGACCAGATCAAGTTTGCACCCATTGATGTAGACCTACATTTTTTTTAGTACCAGGTCTTACTGCCCGTTCAGATTTTACTCTTCTATACTAACTACACTAATGGTTTAGAGATTAGCAAGGTTATCTACATTTTCATAAAGGGAGAATGGAAAACCATTTTAATCTGATGAAGAAATGTAAAAACAAAAATAATTATTCACATATCACTTGATATTTATTAATGGTTTATAAACCAGTGTATAAAATATTGATCCATGGGATCAAAACAACTAAATGAAACAATATTTCCATTTTGTTCTTTCATAACTCGCCCGAGAATGAGCGTTCTACGCCGCTGAATGTGGTTCACATATTATTTGCCAAATCTGAATCGCTAAGAATAATTTTTCCGCCAACGCATCCATCTCGGCAAACCTAACCATTCTTCCTGTCCCGCGACTCGTGTCGCGTTGTGGAACCTTGAAAATGCACGGAAACAAAACGTCGGGAGTTGCCGGACTTAGTATCTGTACTTAGTGGAATAGTCCTTGGGCGACACAACCAGACCCCGGCCCTTCCTCGCGCCGCGGTACACCGTCTCGACAATATCGATCATCTCCTGCTTGTCCTCCAAGGGCCAGTTGATCTTGTTGTTGTTACCAGTACCCAGATCTATCATGATGTGCTTGTTGCGGAAGAAGAACATCACCGTGCAGGGGTCGTACAACTCGTACCTGACACAAATCACACATTAATGTTTTAAACTGACTTTTGAGCATGGTTGGTAACCGGTTCCTAGGAAGGAAACAGCTGGATGAAAACCTAAAGTCACAGAAAGACACGTGTTTTCAAAGATTATACCAACCTTAGGTTAAGAGAGATAAGCCAGATGTTATTGTGCAGGTGAACTAGTAATCAAAATTAAAAACTTGAAGCGATTACTTTCAACAATAACTCTCAGGAGAAAGTTTTACGAATTTTTTTTTTTTTATTGCCGAGTCTTACTACCTGATCAGGTTACACGCATATATATGTTACCTAATTATCTAATGGTAGAGATGAGGAAGGAGAGTGGGGAAAACATTTTAGGGGGTTGGGGGACACCCTCGGTAGAGCCGACCAGGATTCAAACTCCAATCTTATTGTCACAAGAAGGCTAGTCTAACACGAGTGTGACGCCTTAGAATATTCAGAAACTGATGCAAGTTTTAATTATTTCTTTTAATTTAATGTTAATCTCGTAAAGGGATGTGACCAAATTTTTTTTTTAAATATTCTAAGGTGAAAAGAAAATTTCTCAGGTTCGACCAAACCAAGGGAGACCAAGAAATAGATGGGAGGAGCAGATAAAAGTGTGTAAGTGAGATTAGAAGAATTGGAGTGATTAAAGGGGGAGTAATGGTGGAAGAATACGGAGGCGTTTTACTAAACAGACCCTTCCTCAAGACTGGAAACAGTTGATGATGATTAACTTTCAAGGTGATTAGAAATTTTCAAGAACGAAGACGCAATCTATTGAAAACCCTGAGATCAGGACAAGCAAGAAAGTTAACTTTGTCAATTTGTGCCTCAATAAGACTCATTAACGACGTTGCCTACTTGGAGATTTCAAAGCAGGTTGCATCTTAGCTTGACACACCTAAGCAAGGTAAGCATTAACACACTTTGACAGCAAACTACGAAATAAAACCAGGAAGAAAACTAGCAGTTCAACCTGAGAGCTCTTTAGTTTATCTACTGATTTTTCCCCCGGTAACTTTATTTATGAAATAACTAAAAAGTAATGTTAGTAAAAGGTGATTTTTAGGCTCTGATATTCTACAAAAATTACAAACAAAACTGTTTTAAATACATATTCAAAGGTATAATAAAAAAAACCTTACAAACGCTGCTTTACAGTAAAATTTACCTTTTCCTGAAATTATTATATATTCTGCCGTAGTGTCTCTATTTATTTTTTCTCCGCGCATTTTACTTACTACATGGCTTCTTTGGTGCTGATTGACAGCTAAAAGCTTTGAAAAGTACCAAACCAAATTATGTATCCTTACGCTGAAACATATGATCTGTAAAAACATGTGTTTAGCAGCTGTCCTTCTGACAGTCAGCTGTGAGCTGTCAGTCGGCACCAAAGAAGCCATGGGGCTAATGTACCTGTCTGTGCAATATCCAAGACCCAATAGGGAAACTTTATATTCTACTCACATTTTGTTAAAATCCGGAACTTTGGTGATGTCGACCAAATAAATGACAGCAAAGTTCTTCACTTTTTCTGCGATGCTATACAACACTTCGTCCATCTTCATGCAGGACGGATCCCAGTCGTGTCCAAACCTAATCACCTGGAATAGTTTAACAATCGGTATGGCTTGCTTGAGGAAGACAGCTCGGCAAGTGACGTAGGGTCATGTGGATTTATATTTTTTAATATGTTTTACCATCCCACCATAAAATAGACCATGAATAGTATCACAAATCAACCATAGACCTATATGGCTATAAATCTGATTGCCAAACCCTTCCTTCATCCTCTGACAAGACATCTTGTGAATGTGGGGAATGCCAGGCCTCCGCCGTGGTTCGGATTCCACGTTAAACTGTAGATCCTCCATTTTCATCTCACAATCACCCTACCACTACACATTAGCGTAAGTGCATATAACCCGAACGGGTAGTAAGACGTGGTGATAATAATAATAATAATAATATATGGTTATAAAAAGGAAAATGTCTTGTAACTAAAAATAAGCTTGTATGTAATATGACTTTATTAGTAATCTCAATTTTTAAATTATTATTATTATTATTATTATTAGCACTGCGTCTTACTACCCGTTCGGGCTATACGCACTTACGCTGATGTGTAATGGTAGGGTGATTGTGAGATGAAATGAAGGACCTACAGTTTAACGTGGAATCCGAACCACAGTGGAGGCCTGGCATTCCCCACATTCACAAGATGTCTTGTCAGAGGTGAAGGAAGGGTTTGGTAATCAGATAAAACTGTTCCGGGATCGAGGATTGAACCCCGGACCTCCAGCACAGAAGTCGCCTGACACCTTACCCTTAGACCACCAGGTCCACCAATTTTTAAATACTTTATGAAACTTACGACAACTCTGTCTTCCTCTGACAAAATGGCCTGATCAACTTGCCATCCGTTGTGAAGATGTGCCAGCATGTACGACATCTTGAATTCTGAACAAGAAAAACATTTTTAAGATAGTGGTAAAATGCCAAACATGTTCTAGTGGGATATCTATGCATGTCGTCTTGCTTGACACCTTGTCTACTCAGCTAAGGGTCCCGGGTTCGATTCCCAGCATGGCCGAAAAACTTATAGTTGGTGAAATGTAGGTTTCCCCTTTCACAGTGACGAGTTGGCAGCCAAGGAATGGTTGTTTTGTCTCGTAGATTTAAGTTGGTACTGGTATAATCAGTCAGTTCAGAAAGTGCATGTTAGATACCTTAAGGAAATTAGAAATATATTCATGTTTTATTGATTAACCTGCTTCAAAAGTTATGTAAGATTACATTAGACTTTATCAGAGAAGTGGCGTACTTTGGTGTTCAAATGGTTTTTAAGGCATAATTCTCACAATCAACTGGACTTACAATATCGAGGAAATCAAGGTTAAAATTCCAGAAAATGAAGGTACATTACTTCTCAAAACTCTATTCTCTTTATATCTACTCTATTAGTGTAATTAATATGTCCGCGAACAGCTAGTGTAAGGTGGCGGAAAAAAATCCCAACTAAATTCAGTGAAGTTTTGACGCAAATCAGTGCTGAGCCAATAACCCAGGTAAATTAAGCTACATCCGAGGATATACTCAGAAAAACGGCCATGGATTTTAAGAGGGGCACACAAAATCCAGCGTTAAGGTGGGTGTGGCATTGGCTGAGGAACGATGAGATATTTATTGACTTTGAAAAGGTTTTAAGCATATTAGCCTGTCTAATGTCATCCTCATCAGTAAGTTATTTTAGAATCAAATTTAAACTTTTCATTTTCAGGCTGCAAAGCACAGAATTACAGTTACTATCTCACTCCCTTACAATAACTTACAAAAAAAAAAAGTTTAAAAATTGTTTTTAACTTTTTTATGGTACTTATAAATTTTAATCGCATCTACACAGTGCGTATCTTTAATCATGTGACAATGCCATTAAAAGAGTCGAGGAATTCGGCCAATAAAACACATCGAAAGAAGATTGTCTACAAGCAAGCAGACGATACACTTTTCTTTTTAAACATCAAAAATATAATTGAAATGAAGAATAAGTGCAAATCACATGAGTGTTTATATTTATATAACTTATAGAACTATTTATACAATCTTTCTGGGAAGTTAGTATTTCCTAGAAAACAGCATTTGGGGGAAGGGTGGGGCGCCACGGTTCCCAAGGTTTTTAGAAATAGCGCTATGAGAAAAACCTAATTTTATTTAGTAGTGAATGTTTCCATAACAACGAATCCTTTTGCTGCCATTGGTACTTTCATTTTGATGTGCGTGCACATATTAACTTTGAAGTGAATATATCGTCCGTATCAGCAAGTTCTTAGAAACTTAAAAAGTTGGGACTAGGGATTTAAGGATCAGGACTTGTAGACAGAGCGATCTGTTGGTGTAGATTCAATCTCTACGGACCATTACGCAGCTTACGGATATGAGGTCTCTAGGCAGGGCATAAGTGTGTATAGCATGGGGCACCTTCCCTAAGAATTATTATTATTAGCACCGCGTCTTACTACCCGTTCGGGTTATACGCATTCCCTAAGAAGAATATTGGAAAAGTCATATATAGGTTGTCCCCTAAGTAGGATGCGAAGGAAATTATAAGAGAAAGCACAGAAGCCATTTTTGTGGATAGATGTGCTTAGAGTGTCTCTAGAACATAACAATGCAAGGGTGGTGATATTTACAAGAAGTTAGCATTCAGACGCTTATTAACTCCACTTATAAAATTCAAGGGGATAGTATAAAGCGAGGGTGTTTGTTTTTCAGTGTCAAATTATTAGAAACACAATGTAAAATGCTTTCTAACACCTTTACAAAACAAGATTCTGAAGTTTCCAGTTATAAATAAAAAAAAAAAACTTTGTCAAAAAATTCCAAACCGTAATAAATATTCTAAAACTCGCCTAGAGAATTGACCGGGTAACATCCACCAAATGTCGTAGCTTTGCGCAAAACGAAACGTTCCTTCTGTTAACGGAACTTTCGTAGAACAGTTAAATACACTTTAGATTATCTAGCCCAATAGTGTTTTGCGTAGGCATATTTATTAATATGCATCAAGCGTCTCCAAGAAGTCATAGAGCTAAACTGTGTAAATGATCAACTAGGCTATTGTTTGATTATCTTAAAAAAACTTTGAACATCCTCCAATGAAACAACCCGCTGCAGATCATCACACGTCTCAGCTGCGTAGGATATCTTTTGGTGCATAGTAATATTTTTTGATGCATAATATTAATAATGGTTTTGCTAAAAAAAACATAACTAATACTTTTAAGTGTGAATAAATCAAAATTATCAAACTTTGTGTAGCCTTGATGTGTGAATAAATAAAAAAAATTCTACTATATATAGGATCCGTGCTTAAAAATGGCAATTTGGTTGAGTTTTCTGACAAATTTTTTATCGATTTATATTTTTTTCTTTGTCACATTTGATTTGCTCTAATTGTAGACTTCAGAATCGTGTTGTGTGTATAGAGCTATAAAACATTATATTTCTCATAATTTGACAGAGAGAAAAAAAAAGAATCCCAACCTCGGATCACACTAAAGCAAATTCAAGCTTTCACCTGTTTTGTTTTAAAGAAAATAATACTTTAAAGATAATAATATAAGTCCATGACAAGCTTGACACAGCTTGAGAATTATCCACTTAAGACTTTAATACAAATAGAAATAAAATATTCCTCTACATCACACTTACATTAAAATGCCCTTTAATAGCACACACGCTATAATTAATAAAGTTAAGGGTTAAGCTATAAGCCTAATTTGACACTTTAAGCAACAGCAAACAACCATATTCAGGATTTCCTTCTCTACATGTAGAAAAAGGGGTTCAGTAACTTACAACAACATAAAGAAAAATAACTAACTAATAAGACATTTTAGGCAATTCCAAAAAATAGCTTTGTAAGATAGATATTAATTCTATGATTTTAATAAAGTAGCCCAAATTGGTTTTAGTTATAAAAGGTATCAGACCACGTTTCACACCCATAAATGTAACCGGTAAAGTTATTATTTTATTTGTTCTGATTTTTACATTCCTTGAAAGCAGGCGAGATTACAACAAATTACTGATCGAGTAGTAACATGCATTTCTCGACTGTAATCTTTTCCTAATTTCCCATCATTCGCCATGTCAAATGATTATGTTTTTCACAACAATCTTTACTTAGGATTTTCAGCGTTCACTTCTAAACCTATTTCTTTACTAGCCTCTATTAAAATGTCTGCATTTCTTACAATGGCTTCCTTACTGTTTCCCAACAACGCTAAAACAGCTACGTATACTTATAGCTGCATTGTACCCTTTAATGTCAAGCTTTCCCTATTTTCTTATTCTCCTTATAGCATTCTTTAACTACATTAAAATGCTAATTTAATATATTTGTTTGGTCATATTTGGTGTTCGGGTGTTAGCATAAAAGTCCATTTTAACGGTGCAACCTCATCGTAGAGATTTAAATGGAATACAGTTCATTGTTTGGAACAGTTCAAAGTGTTCCAGCTCACTCAAAAGAGCAGTTTATTTATCCAATTCAATAGTTCGCAAGCTTTATCTTGTAGTGTAAAATGAGCTGGTTCACATCAAAGTGTTAACATGGTTATAGTTGCAACACTGCAAAATGATGTTATGTTGGCTACCATATTATTTATATATCTTTTATCTTCACACTTCACATCAAGGATTAGAACTAGTTCGACTAGTATAGCTGCAGGAGCAGTTATAGTTGAACTATATCACGAACTAATGCTAAGTGCCAACATATCTCTCAGTCACAGACATCTCTATTTTCCAGTACAACGTGTCGAAATCTTGAAATTCGTTAAATAAATATATTTCCCTGTCAAACTTTAATTCGATTTATTATATACGTGAGTGTTGATAGACCACTTGTAAATAATGTAACATGCAAAGTAAATAGGTATCTAGTGTTATGGCGTCCCAAGTAAAAAGTTTTCAAAAAAAGGTTAAAAGCAAAGTCCCATCTCTACCAGGTTCAAAATTATCCATCCATAATGCACAACTACTTATTTCTTCAGGAGTACCTTCTCTTGATTACATTATTGGTAAACATAATTACATTATCCTTAGAATTGTTCACATTAATATCCATGCTTCAGTGATAAGTGGTACTTGGTTCAATTCCAGTTTCCATAAAATAAATTAATAAAATGTTATTAGTTTGTTCTGCTTGTTAAGAAAAAGTGTCTGTACATTTATTCTAATATTATAAGAGTTGCGTAAGCCGATTACAAATAAGAGTCATGTTTTCATTCCATTTTGATTTTCATTATAGTTTTTCCACACCATAAAGAGGAATACAAATGCATTTTCTTAAAATTCAATCTTGCCCTGTGTCCTTAATCCAAGCCGAGAAGCGCTAAATGGTCTTAGCGCGACTTCTCGATGACAGACATTCAGTTTTTTTTATATCCATATCCCACGTTTTGCACTTCTAGACCAGTCGGTTTGTGTCCAAGGACGAAATTTCATTATACTTCTACGGTATTGTAAATTTCCACCAGTCGTGTTAGTTTGCGTAACCTTATTTGCGCTCACAAACAGGCCTAAAAACTTTTTTTTTCCCTTTGTTCAAATATATTTGTTTTTAGCATTGTGTCTTATTACCCATTTGGTTATACGCTTAAGCACTAATGGGTTCGGTATTATGAAGGTTGAATTTAGAGTTAGTGACCCCGCATTTGTGTGGAGGGAGAGTGGAAAACCATTTAGGAAAAACCACCCCCCATTTGACCCGACCGAGATTCAAACCTGAGGGTGTTTTTTTCTAAAATTGTTTCCAATTCTCCTTCCGCGCATATGTGGATAGATCACCTCTAAAATGCTTCTTTCTTCATTCCAACCCTCATTAGAATAATTATCTGTATGCGTAAACAGATGGCGAGACGCGGTGAAGAAAACTCAATTGCGAATCATAAAATAAAATACATTTAGTTCTCAACTCATTCGTGGCCCTATGTAGGTTTCTATTTTCATTTTTGTTTGAATTTCAGGTGGAGGTTTGGCCGTGGGAACAATTACTTTAATAGGTGAATTTTAACTCTACAATTTAAAAGACTAAATTTACTATAAGATAATTCCAGATATTTTTTTTTAAATCTAGGTATTTAAAAGGTATTTTTTTATTTGTAGGCTTATTTAGCAAATTTTAACACAAAGAGTTTCTAATGACTAAATACTTAAGAGGGAAAAGATGAAAAAATCACCCTTAATGCATTTATTCAAGATTCAAACCTTGACCTCTACCTCACTGGAACACTTATGACTGCTTAACCTCTACTCTAGTTAAACTTGAATATGGAAAAATAAATTATGTAATGCAGTCTTTATTAACATATATTTATGACATTTGCTAATTAAATAAATAAATTCCAAATGGGAATACAAACCAAAGTATTTCACAAGTGGTTCTAGACATTGTCATAAAGCACACTCCCTCAATGGTCATCTTTAAACCTAACTTAGGCCTAAATTATTTAGTGTGAAATTCTTCCACTTCAAAAAAATTGACAATTCTTTACTATTAACAGTGATTTTAACTAACTTATGAATATAATATTTATTTCAGAGGAGGATACGTTTGGAAACTACGCAAAACTACTGTTAAAATATTTCTTGGCCGAAGGTGTGATGTGCAGGCACAGCCTTTTAGTCGCAAGTCAAGATTCCGATCCCGAGAAGATGGTAAAATTAAATATTAGTCTTCTTTTCTGTGAAATGTACAGGAAATGACTAGTTCTAAAAGGCAACGTGAAAGACGCATCTTAAGTTGGTTTGGGCATGTTGAGAGATTTAGTGTGGATCGAGTGACGAACAGAATATATGAAGGTAGAGTGTGTGGATCAGAAGGAAAGGGTAGGCCCTGTAAGACGTGGCTAAATGTTGTAGACAAATATGTGTAAAAGAGAAATATATTAATAGTTTTAAGAATAAAAGAACATATGTATGACTCGGTGTATGTATGTTGTTGAAGCGGAGGGATTGTGAAGAAAGTTAGTGAGGATGGATTAAGTATAAAGAAGCTGTTTTTTAAACTATATACACAGTTTCTGGCCTACCCCGTAAGGTATAGCTTGGTTTATTCTTCGGTTTGATTATCATTTGGTATTTTCCAAACTTTCACCAATCTCACACCCGGAACGAACTGACCGGAGAGATAAAAAATAATTAGGGGGAAAAAATTAGAAATTAGTCTTAGTTATTAAGAGCTAATACCAGATTTAGTTTATTAATAAACGGAAAAATAAAAGAAAAGAAATCGGTGAAATTCAAACAGTAGGAACTAGGACTAGGGCTAAATTTTAGAAACCGAGTTAAACTAGTCAGGGTGGGAAAAAAAGTCACATACCTCTAAATTTCCAAACCGTGACAAAGGATCTTATAAAATTACTGATCGAGTAATAACATGCATTTCTCGACTGTAATCTTTTATTAATTTCCCATCATTAACCACGTCAAATGATTATGTTTTTCAGAGTAATCTTTAAATTGTCGTCCCCAATCTGTGTGATTGTACAGGCCTACTTAGGATTTTCAGCGTTCACTTCTAAACCTATTTCTTTACTAGCCTCTATTAAAATGTGAGCATTTCTTACAATATCACGTCAAAATCTGCATTAACCTGTTCACTAGGTACCTGGCTTCAGTGGTCAAATGGTCTAAGGTGTTACGCCCACAAAAGATTGGGACTCCCGATGACAGGTAGATCAAGGTTCGAATACCGGTCAGGTGTACTTATGTCGGTTTTTCCCTCCTCCCCACACAAACGCCTGAGAAAAGACCTGCTCGCTCTGCTGTGACGTCACATGACCAGGCCATGTTGCTTTCTACCAACTTGTTCCTCACAACAAAACGTTGGTTTCCTTAATATAAATAGGGTTTCCACACATCTGGGAAAAAACAAGGAATTTTTTTGTGTCTGGAAAAAAAAGGGGGGGGGGGGAACTATAGAGGAAATTTTGCAAAACCTAGTAAAAATACTGGAATATTTGTTAATTTGGACATTTAACTGAAATCTTAAAATAGGAGATATTTGGATAAAGGAAAATGAATAATAATCATGTTAATTAAAACATGTCTTATTACCCCCTACAAGGGCTGTGAAGTGACAGATGATGTATTTCCCCATCAATACTAAACCACCTCGTCCTAAACATAAGTTACATGACTTCACACTTAGTCAGTTTGATTAAAAATAAAAGTTTTATTACTTTTGCTTTAATTAAAGCTGCCTGGAAAAAATGGGAATTTATTCTGGAAAACCAAGAAAATAGTGGAAGTCCTGGTTCTAATTAATAGGATTGATTATATTGCCAGTTTGTATTTAGAAAATCTCATCCCTTCAAATATGCATGCAAAGCCTCCGAGTGGTAAGTGGAACTTAATGCAGGTCAAGATGAGCATAGCTCAATCCTGGGTAGTAATTCTGCAGCTATTACACTTTCTGATGCTAATTTCGATTACTCACTAGGTATTTACTGTGATATATTTAAGTTAGTTCGTAAGTCTTGTGCTGATGCAACGCTGCATTTATCAACTGGGGCTTAAATCCCCAAATAATGATAAAAAAACTAATTGGGTCGAAAAAAACAGACCATAATTTCAAGGTTTTATTTAATGTCTCAATATTGACACCCCTATTTCGCAAGGTGTCAGAATTGCCTGCCCCAGTCCAAAGTGAATTGTCTTCGGACCGCTCTGGGGCCGATACCCAAGAAGACAAGATGATGATAGCGTGGAGGTACCAGAACATGCGAACAGTCCAATCCTCTCCAACTGGTTCAAATTTTGGCCACTACTATGACCTCACTAAGAGTATGCCTCAGGATGTACTGGATCAGTTAGATATTTCCTACTGGAGCGGCAGTCGTCAGACAGATGTGGCAGGTAAATACTCGTACTCTTGTCAGACAGACGCGGCAGGTAAATACTCTTGTCAGACAGACACGGCAGGTAAATACTCTTGTCAGACAGATGTGACAGGTAAATATTCTTGTCAGACAGACACGGCAGGTAAATATTCTTGTCAGACAGACACGGCAGGTAAATACTCTTGTCAGACAGATGAGGCAGGTAAATAATCTTGTCAGACAGACGAGGCAGGTAAATACTCTTGTCAGACAGACGAGGCAGGTAAATACTCTCGTCAGACAGACGAGGCAGATAAATACCATTGTCAGACAGACAAGGCAGGTAAATACTCTTGTCAGAAAGACGAGGCAGGTAAATACTCTTGTCAGACAGACGAGGCAGGTAAATACTCTTGTCAGACAGACAGGGCAGGTAAATACTCGTACTCTTGACAGACAGATGTGGCAGGTAAATACTCTTGTTGGACAGACAAGGCAGGTAAATACTCTTGTCAGACAGACAAGGCAGGTAAATACTCTTGTCAGACAGACGCGTCAGGTAAATACTCTTGTTGGACAGACACGGCAGGTAAATACTCTTGTCAGACAGACAGGGCAGGTAAATACTCTTGTCAGACATACAGGGCAGGTAAATACTCTTGTCAGACAGACGTGTCAGGTAAAAAACTTAACTTGAGCATTGTCAACTATTTCATTGTACATAGCCCGTAAATATTATTCCATACTACGCCACTTGTGAGGAGCGAAACTACTGCTGAATCTTCTGGAACGTGGAACAGATGGCTCATCCAGATATGTCTTTTTCTTCTTTCAAAACCGTTAAATACAATTCATCAAATCCTAAATCATGAACACCCAGGATCGTTGACTTTAATCATTTTGTTTTCTTCTTGATAGTGTAGGCTTTTCTTCTGGAGCTGAGCATTTAGGACTTCCAGCTGTTCATAAATAGCTATTAATAATTTCAATATGAAATATTATGAGAGGTCACTAAACATTGTTTTTATAGGATGTTTAAAACAATTTACTTTAGCCAAGGCTAGGCATACATTTTTAATGTTAGTGACTAGTTTTAAAAATGTTAAACTCAAGTCCACAATTACTATTCAAAAAACCTTTGAAATAGCTTATAGAGGTATATATATAGTACGACCATTTTTTTGCCTTGGGCGTTTGGGGTAGATACCCTCAAAACCACCAAAGTTTTAGGTGCAGGGGTTGGGTAAATCATAAATCCTCGCCCCTGGTCCTGAGGGTGGTTTATCCTAAATGGTTTCCCTCTCTTCCTCCACACAAATGCATGTACACATATAAATTCAACCTTCTTCATTCCTAACACATTAGTTTAATTAGTTTATATGTAAATATATGTATATAATTCAAAAAAGCATAAAGATACACTGATAAAAAAATATCAAAAGAAACAGATTACCAAACTGATCTGAATTTTGCTTTTGTCGAGTGAAGAGGGCCGAAAATTCGGGCTTGGTGTTTTTTTTGGTTTTTTTAATATATATATATCCAATATCTCGGTCAATCGTGCTTGAGACGGGCTCTTGACTCTGTCAATGGAGCGCATACCTAACAAATCCTAATTTGCTACAAACGTAAAGTTGATTGTATTCACAGGTTTCTGTAACCCGGCGTACAGGGACCTGCTAACCGCAATCCAACTCAAGATCTCGCTCGGCCAATTCCAAGTGTCGGACACTCCCGAGAAGAGGAACATCCTCAGAGTGGCCGTACACTCGCTGGGGTCACCCTTGTGGCGGGCCAATCAGCAGCGCTCGGACCTGACCTTGTTCCTGTACTGCCTCAGGTCCTTGCTGCGTTCATCCCTCGCCGTCTGCGTCGTTACCGTTCCGTCGCATCTCTTCCAGGCGAGATATTCGTTCGTCTTCACCTGGGGTCAAGTCATTTTTGACCTAATTCTTTTTTTAAAAAAATCAAATAGTTACACCTTGAAGCTCAAATTGTGTTAAGGGTAGGGATGGGGGTCTATCGTTTAATTACACACTTCAAGAAGTTTGATTAAAAATGATAATATTAGCTTTTTCTTAAAAGTTAAAGAGCTGCAGTTACATGTTCAAAGAGCCGCAGGTTGCCAACCTCTGGTCTTCACTATTTATAGATAGTTAATAATCACAGCACACCCATGGAGCATCAGACGGTATAGTTATTGGAAAAGATTATACAACACAAGCTAAATTACAAGAGAGTCTTAACAAATTATTTTATATTACTTTTGCTTAGAGATGGTTATCATCATCATCATCATCATCATCATCATCAACTATTACCAACTTTAGGTAGAGTCACTTAAGTAAAATGCACCCATCACCTCGTGTCCTTCAATCTACCTACAAATCTTTAGTTTACTGTTTTAAAGTGGATCTAGTAAGGTTTGACGGCCCACCCCTCTCTCCAGGTTCTCAGTTCACTGGTATCCTCCCGTTCCAGGACCCTTGCACTATAAAACACTGTGAACACCTATGTGACGTCTCGGTGAGGCTGGAATCCTTTGCGGGCTCTGACCGGGAGACGAACCCTGCCTTGAAGGATTATCACGGCTTCTTCCACATAAACAAGCTGCCCGCTATCAACACCCTCGCCTCGCACGTGCCGGAGTCTCTCGATCTCGCGTTCAAGCTCAGGAGGAAGAAGTTTCTCATTGAGGTCGGTCGAATGCTTCCACTTGGTTTTTATAAATGATGGAATATTTTCATTCCAAAGACAGGTTGACCTTATTGGTGTTTAGTTAGGATTTGAATTATTTGGGTGAACTTTGACTTGGCTTTAAAATACTTGCTTTGACAATTACAAAGTTTCACCAATAAAAATATTTACAGCAAAAATAATTTTATAATAAAGGAAATTGATAGAACTAAATAAAAAGGAAAAATAAACTACTAAGAATAAATTTGAAGAAGAAAGCCCACCTAGAGAAAGAGGAAAAATGTGGGAAGAGTCCAATGCACAAAGGTGACATCTTCCTTTTTTCTGTCTTCTATAGCAGAAGTAGTCACACACACATTTTAACACAAATAGAATAATATTTCGGCATTGTTACCTTTATCAAACACAAAGAGAGTACAAATAACACAAACAATGGATTACTCCATTTTGAATTTTAAAAAGATGTCACCTTTGTGCATTGGACTCTTCCCACATTTTTCCTCTTTCCCTAGGTGGGCTTGCTTCATCAAATTTATTCTTAGTAGTTTATGTTTCCTTTTTATTTAGTTTTATCAATTTCCTTTATTATACAATTATCTAGCCATTGGGCCTCCTCATTTTCAAACATTAAAGCTAAAATAATCCTTTATATTTGATCGTTATCGTTTGAGCTGATATATACATTACAACAGCGTTTTAAAAACTCTGCTCTGCAAACGCGAAACTCAGCTTTCTCAAAGAGGAAACAAAAAAAAACACAAAATGGATAGAAATAAGATTGGTAAAGAATGATAGGACACCTAGATGGGAACATGTAAAATAAACGAAAGACATTAAGGACAAACACAGAAAACGTTTCACACTTCCTCCCGATGAGTTCCGATAGAATGAAACTTTGGTCGGGGGATTAGGTGGTAAATATTGATTTTCTTAAAGGTGCGGCAGAAGGAAGTGCAAGTATTTTTACAGTTTTTATAGCATTACATATTTTTGTCCAAAATAAATCAAGTATCTCTCCATTAGCAACAAAGAGTTTAGTTTTCTGCAAATGCTAATATCTGTCAAGGAGGTCCTTAAATTTTGTCAAAACTTTTTAAATAAAGAGAGAAAAAATTTGACAATTCCAGAACACTTTTGACAGATATTCAAGAAGTCTTGATATTAGCATTTGCAGAAAACTAAACTCTATGTTGCTAATGAAGAAATATTTGATTTATTATGACCAAAAAATGTAAACTCTATAAAAACTGTAAAAATACTTGCGTTCCCTTCGGCCGCACCTTAGGAGGCAACCATTACCTCTTTGTCCAGTGGCAGCAGTGTAAAGTGTAACCTGTGTTCTTCTTTTCATTGTAAAGGCCATATTGTGTCTGTTCCCTTTTATGTGTTTCTATCCGCCTTTCCTGTAGCTTCTTCCATCATAACTTAATACCGAAAGAATCAAAACGCGGTTTTCCTTAAAGAGATAGTTTATATATTATTTTTTTAGAAACTTCACCTACCTCCAGAACTCCAGGAGTCTACAGAACGAGAGCAGGACGATATTCTGACCGCGCCATCTTCTGGGAGCTGCGGGGGAGGGGGCCGCAGGAATCTTGATTTCTAGTGCTCCGATAAGTACATCAACACATGCTCACTTGTATTATCTGATGTGGTCCTTTGTTATGACTTATGTAAAAAGACCTTAAATAAGCAATATTTTTTAAAGTTTTTTTGCAATTTAACTGTAGTAGTTGTTGTAACCAGACAATAAATCGTCCAAGCCAACTTTCTTTCATGTCGTAATTATAGGGTTTATGGTAAAACCTAGAGGAAGTTCAGATGTTTTGTCAGTTTTGTACATATCTACAGCTCAAGATTCCCGGCATAGATTTATCTGAGATCCAAACCCTTCCTTCACCTCTGGCAAGACATCTTGTGAATGTGGGGAATACCAGGCCTCCACCGTGGTTCAGATTCCACGTTAAACTGTAGGTCCTTCATTTCATCTCACAATCACCCTACCATTACACATTAGTGTAAGTGCATATAATCCGAACGGGTAGTAAGACGCGGTGCTAATAATAATAATAATAATAATAACTGTTTCCAGCATGTGGTCAGTTTTTTTATACAAGCCATATATTTTCCACTACTGGCTGGCTAGGCCTGTCATAGCTTCATATACCTTATAATCTAACTTAAGACTAGGACAGACACAACATCTAGTCCCCGGCAATTTCATTTATCAATGTAAAAAGAGTAAACCCACATTTTCGGTCGAATCGAACCCGGGACCCTTGGCTCAGTAGGCAGACACGCTATCGACCGAGCCAAGGTTGTTGGACATGACTTCAGTAGTGACAACTTACATGTTGGACAGGACCCAACGTAAGATGTCTCGACTAAGAGAATGGTAACTGGCACATCGATGGACCACAAAGTCTATAAAACCATCCAAACTAAAGATTTGTTAACTATCCCATATGTAATCCTTGCGGCGCCGACACCACCACCTGCTATCCACATCAAACAATCGTAGAATCTTAAGCTATACGTGCACACACACACACACACACACACACACACACACACACACACATAGGTATTTGATTAGATATCAAAATATGCTTGTTGCACTTTATTTCTTGCATATATACATACATGATTATTAATATTCCTATTACTTTTAACATGTTTTACAAACTTCCTTTTCCTCACTTCGGTGGTATTTTTATTTCCTTGTTTTAGGAGGTTGTGTTGAGTGTCACACACCCCTCCTCGATAAGTTCTGATAATTTGAAAACTTAGGTTGATGGATCGGGTGTTAACGGTTTTCTTCAAAAGGCAGCCATTACCTCTTTTCCCAGTCTCAGCGATGTAAAGTGTGAACTGAACTTTGTTCTTATTTTCATCGTAAAAGCCGTATATAATTTATATTCTTAATAAAAGCTATCTTTGTGCGGTGGTATCTTAACTTCACTGGGATTGAAGCTGGACCATTAATACGAGGTATGTCACTCCTGCAGCTATTACCTGAAAAATAAGGCAGTGTTTTAGAATCCATTAACTTCTAGCCATGGCTAATTCAGAATACAAAGGAAGATAAATTGATTTAGAAAAACACGAAAAATTAGAAAAAGACAAACAAACAATTTACTAAAGGCCTTAGCGAAGAACTATTAGGCAATTTATTTAAAAATCCTCAGTACACTCGACCAAGATTCGAACCTCACTCTCCCTATCATCGGCAGTCTCATCTAATACGAGAGAGTAGCGTGTTAGACCTTGCGGCCACCGAAGCGGGGAACTATATGTTCAAAGTGCTGTTAAAACTTTTATAAAAAAATATCAGAACTTTCTAAGAATATCATATATATTTATAAATCTTACAGATGTCATGAGAGACATATCCAAGTTGAAGAAACTGCACGCCGAGAACTCGATCTTTTGAATGCTCACGTGTCGAGCAAACAAGTTAAGCTGAAACACACAATTTTTGTTCTCATAATGACATAAAATTTAATTAAACTTGAAAAACTTGATGTGCATGTGATCATACAAAAGATAAAAATTGTCCCAGGACATAGTCCACTGCCCAGGTATAATATTTAAAATTTACAAATATAAAATCGTGTTTAGCTCGACTGCTGAGGACGGGGAGATCGAGGTTCGAATCTTGGTCGGGTGAACTGAGGGTGGTTTTTCCTAAATGATTTTTCCACTCTTCCTCCACGCAAATGCGGGTTCACTTCCTCTAATTAAACCATCCAAAATCCTAATCCATTAGCGTAATTAGTACTTAAAGCGTATAACCCGAACGGGTAGTAAGACGCGGTGCTAAATAATAATAATAATAATAATAATACAAATATGATATTTGATGTGTGTGTATTTTTAATCAGTTGCTACTTGAATAAATGACTGGATAGAAAATTGAGCCTTATTAGCCAGAGGATTTGTTGTGCCGACCACATGACACCCTCGATCTGCCAATGTCGGCACTATCGTCAATAACGGTCGGTATAGCTTTCTTGAGGGCTCACACCATAGAGTTTTATAGTTTATGCACGCTTGATCTCCGAAGTGTTTCCATTCATGTAAAATTAACTGTAAAAACGTTAACTTTCTCCATAATATTTTTTAAAGATGGTTTTTGATTCCAAATTGAAGTGTTTAAAGTATCTCTAATGCCATGGTCGCTACTGCTTGTTTGTGTTTTGGTAAATACCTTCTGTTCATGCTAATACATACTCAACCGTCATATTTTGCACCCACCTCTTCCATTATGGGCGCCGGTAAAAAGCGCTGCTTCAGATTCTCCACAAGTTCCCACGAACGATGAGCCTGCAATGACGGGTCCGAATAAATTTCACTTTTGGTTCCAGTTGTTTTCAATGTATTCATTACAAAACTAACAAATAAAATTTAGACTTTTTAATATGTTCTTCGTTTTAAGGTTGTGCGAAGCTTCGAAATGTCAAAAGTCACAAGACATGTCTCCTTCGCTTTGACTTTGACGCTTGCGACTTAGAAACATTTAAAAGGAAGAAGAAAATGTTGAAAAATTATGAACAGAATTGAAATATTTCAATATATATATATATACATACACACACATTATAAGCGAAAAAAAAGGTTTTTTCTATAGAGATTATTTGTTTTATTTTCTAACCCTCTCCCCTTACCTAGACACACTTTTTTTAGCACCGCATCTTACTACCCATTCGGGTTACATGCTTATATTGTAGGTGACCTGGCGGTCTAGGGGTAAGGTGTCAGACTTCTATGCTGGCGGCCGGGGTTCAATCCTCGGTCCCGGCACAGATTTATCTGATTACCAAACCCTTCCTTCACCTCTGACAAGACATCTTGTGAATGTGAGGAATGCCAGGCCTCCACCGTGGTTCGGATTCCACGTTAAACTGTAAGTCCTCCATTTCATCTCATAATCTCCCTACCATTACACATTAGCGTAAGTGCGTATAACCCAAACGGGTAGTAAGACACGGTAATAATAATAATAATAATACATGCTTATTTACTAATCACACTAAATGGGTTATTGAGTAGGAAGGTTGAATTTAGAGGAATTGTAGCCACATTTTCATGTAGAGTTGGAAACCATTTAGGGAAAACCACCCTCAGTACACCCGACTGAGATTCGAACCTCGATCTCCCAGTCATTGGCAGTCTAGTCTTTTGCGAGAGTGGCGCCTTACACCATTCAGCCACCAAAGCAGGTTAGATACACACTTGAGGATAATTTAAAAATATAGTGATGACAAAAACCTTAACTTCGACTTTGCTTCTGATGTTATAAGTTTCACTTCACATTTAAAAGGTGCTGAATAAAGGGAGATAGAGGCAAACAAAATATGGTTTTATCTAGCCGGAATTCCTCAGGAGGGAGTTTTAGACGTTCACTACATCTTCCAAAAAATAGTAACTATAACATGCTTTTAGGAAGATGAATTGCACCTCTCGCGTGAAACTTTGGTCGTGGGCTTAGACGGAAATGTCCACATTTATTTGATAGTCTACTATCATTTTGTCAAGTGGCAGAAGCGCCAGATATGAGGGAGAGCCTTGTTCCACATCAGGAACATAAGTTGTCGTATATTTAACTCAGATCGGATACCCTGTGACAGAGATCAGGGGTTTAATCTCAATCAGGTGTACTAAAGCTGTTTTTTATTCCACCGGTATTACACTCTCCCCTCCAAGAAAATGTGGGTATATTTCTTCTAAATACTACCTTGTTCATTACACCCTTGATAATATTCGTATGATAATGACAAGAACATCGCCCAGGACTTGAGAACCAAACATAAAGGTTCATCTATGTCCACCATCCATTTCTTTCATGACTTGAGAACCAAATAGGTTCATCTATGTCCACTATCCATCTCTTTCATGACTTTAGAACCAAACATAAAGGTTCATCTATGTCGACCATCCATCTCTTTCATGACTTGAGAACCAAACAGGTTCATCTATGCCCACTATCCATCTCTTTCATGACTTTAGAACCAAACATAAAGGTTCATCTATGTCGACCATCCATCTCTTTCATAACTTGAGAACCAAACAGGTTCATCTATGTCCACCATCCATCTCTTTTATGACTTGAGAACCAAACAGGTTCATTTATGTCCACAATACATTTCTTTCATGACTTGAGAACCAAACAGAAAGGTTCATCTATGTCCACAATACATTTCTTTCATGACTTTAGAACCAAACATAAAGGTTCATCTATGTCGACCATCCATCTCTTTCATGACTTTAGAACCAAACAGGTTCATCTATGTCCACCATCCATCTCTTTTATGACTTGAGAACCAAACAGGTTCATTTATGTCCACAATACATTTCTTTCATGACTTGAGAACCAAACAGAAAGGTTCATCTATGTCCACAATACATTTCTTTCATGACTTGAGAACCAAACAGAAAGTCTCACCTATATCCACCTATTTCATGACTTGAGAACCAAACAGAAAGTTTCACCTATATCCACCTATTTCATGACTTGAGAACCAAACAGAAAGGTTCATCTATGTCCACCTATTTCATGACTTGAGAACCAAACAGAAAGGTTCATCTATGTCCACCATCCATTTCTTTCATGACTTGAGAACCAAACAGAAAGTTTCACCTATATCCACCTATTTCATGACTTGAGAACCAAACAGAAAGGTTCATCTATATCCACCTATTTCATGACTTGAGAGCCAAATAGAAAGGTTCACCTATATCCACCTCTTTCATGACTTGAGAACCAAACAGAAAGTTTCACCTATATCCACCTATTTCATGACTTGAGAACCAAACAGAAAGGTTCATCTATATCCACCTATTTCATGACTTGAGAGCCAAATAGAAAGGTTCACCTATATCCACCTCTTTCATGACTTGAGAACCAAACAGAAAGTTTCACCTATATCCACCTATTTCATGACTTGAGAACCAAACAGAAAGGTTCATCTATATCCACCTATTTCATGACTTGAGAGCCAAATAGAAAGGTTCACCTATATCCACCTCTTTCATGACTTGAGAACCAAACAGAAAGTTTCACCTATATCCACCTATTTCATGACTTGAGAACCAAACAGAAAGGTTCATCTATATCCACCTATTTCATGACTTGAGAGCCAAATAGAAAGGTTCACCTATATCCACCTCTTTCATGACTTGAGAACCAAACAGAAAGTTTCACCTATATCCACCTATTTCATGACTTGAGAACCAAACAGAAAGGTTCATCTATATCCACCTATTTCATGACTTGAGAGCCAAATAGAAAGGTTCACCTATATCCACCTCTTTCATGACTTGAGAACCAAACAGAAAGTTTCACCTATATCCACCTATTTCATGACTTGAGAACCAAACAGAAAGGTTCATCTATGTCCACCTATTTCATGACTTGAGAACCAAACAGAAAGTTTCACCTATATCCACCTATTTCATGACTTGAGAACCAAACAGAAAGGTTCATCTATATCCACCTATTTCATGACTTGAGAGCCAAATAGAAAGGTTCACCTATATCCACCTCTTTCATGACTTGAGAACCAAACAGAAAGTCTCACCTATATCCACCTATTTCATGACTTGAGAACCAAACAGAAAGGTTCATCTATGTCAACCTATTTCATGACTTGAGAACCAAACAGAAAGGTTCATCTATGTCCACCTCTTTCATGACTTGAGAACCAAACAGAAAGTTTCACCTATGTCCACCTTTTTCAGGGCTTGAGAACCAAACAGAAAGTCTCACCTATATCCACCTATTTCATGACTTGAGAGCCAAATAGAAAGGTTCATATATGTCCACCGAAGGGCATAAAATGTAGTGGGGGCTCTGGCAGCAGTTGTGTCTACACTTACCGATGAGAAAATGTATAACTAACGACTTACCTCATCAGAAGTCGAGGAGCAGAGCTTGATCGCCACAAATAACCTGACGACAAAGTAGCAGCACCAAGAGACCATGGCGATAGTGGTCCAAGTGTTGCTCTCTTTCGGGTCAAACAACTTGTACAGACTGGTTGGGATCTGCAGGAAGCTTACTGCGACCCAAACCAGCAACTGCACCCCGTATATCTCGCTCAGCATGGTCGTACAGTCGCTTAGCCTCATGTGGGCTTGGCGTAGCATCTCCAAGGTGCGCACGCTTGTGGGATCCTCTTCCAACCAGCGACAGCGGCATCTTTCGCTTAGCATCACCAAGTTTTGGTTACCTGACAAACATCACAAATCTAAACAAGTCATCTACCCCCAGAGGAAGAAACCGTAGGGGGCATCGAAATATTGAAGTTTCTGTGTATGTGTGTTTTTGTTTTTAATTTTATTTTTCGTTAGTTCTCTACAATTCTCTCATATCTATCTAATGACAAATTATAAATATTTTATTTTTCTTCTCCGATTATTACCACCTGTTTGGATTCTACCTGTATGTATTAATTACGCTAATATGTTAGGGTGGAGGAACGTAGAATTTACAGGCAGTGTACCCTGACTTGTATGGAGGAAGAGTGGAAAACTATTTAGGAAAGACTACTCTCAGTACACCTGTACCGGGATTCGAATCCTGATCTCCCCTTCATCGGCAGTCTAGTCTATTGTGAGAGTGACACCTTGGATCGAAGCGAGTATTCTGAATATTAAATGCTCTGTTGTTTATGAAAGAAGCATAAAAAATGAATGAAAATAACACGGTTTTTACGGTTAAAAAACACAGTTCACACTTTACACTGCCGCCACCAGACAAAGAGGGATAGCTGCCTCTTGAATAAAATCGATATTTAACGCCTAATCCCCCAATCGAGGTTTTATTTTATCGGAACTCAACAGGAGGGAGTGTGAAACGTGTGATATGCAACTTCCTTAAAGAGGAAACCACAAGAAACGAGGGGGAGGGGGGGAATTTGTAAATGTCTTTGACCTCTTGATCCATTGGGATACCTTTTTGTGCTCATTTGGGAGTGCTATTGTCGGGTTTTGTTCGTTTTCATTCCTAATTGTTGCTCGATATGTTGCATGAATTCTGGGATCTAATAGCTTTGATCGTGACACTTGTGAAAATGGGGGGGTAACGTGTTTGGCGACTGCCAGAGAAATAGATTTAAAAGAAAGCGCTAAGAAACAAAGGGGGAAAAAATACCAAAATAACCTTTCTAAGTATCTTTTAAAGGCGTTGCAAGTTCTGTAAAGTTGACAAAGATGAGTCGCTTCATCCTCTTTTCCACTAAATTTTCCTGGAACCAACGCAACACCCCCTTTTTATCTTTTTTTTTCTTACCTTGGGTGTCAATGGTGACTTTGAATTAGCAGAAACACAAATTTTAAAAACTCCGTCTTATTTTGACACTCACCTAAAGTTTTCGAATCAAGTCCCTTGAGTTTCATGTTCACTAAAGTGAATCTTTGCATCAGAAAGTAGCCTAGAGTAAGAAACTGTGTCTCCCCGATGAACACGGACAGAAGAATCAGATCCAACGTCAAAAACATAAAATTCTCATGATAGTGGTACAGCTCTACAGACACCACTCGTACTCCTTTTATCGCTAAGAAAAGAAACAGATACGTAGAGAAAGTGGTGATGCCGAACCGAAACCCTGAAGAGTGGGTCTTTCTCTCGGTGAACAGAAGTTTACTGTCAACATTGAACATCTTGCGAAGTAGTCTAGGCAAGGACTTTATTTTTAACATGTTGGCGGTGTGTGCGATTGCCCCGACTAAACACGACAGGGCTGGTTCAAGCATTTCCATCAAAGTATTGTCGAGTCGCTCTTTAGGTGGAGAAGAGCGGCATTCATAGAAAATGGTGACCGATATGGGATAGACCAAGAACAAACAGCTCAAAATCCACAGGCCGCTTGTAAAAAACTTCACCACACGACCACTCAACCTTCTCTTGATTTTCGAGAACACCTTTTAGGGGCATCATACCTAAAAGTTTTGATACATAATATACAGGTTTGAATGCTTCGTAAACACTGTTTAAATAACGTGTCATCTTTCCTTTGCGATATTTTGCACAATACTAGTCTTGTTTTTATATTTTCATAGAATTTTTGTTTTATCAAGAAATACATAAAACAAATATTTATATTTGAGTGTTAACAATACACTTATTCTAAAATTTGTTTGGATTTTTTTTTTTTTACATTTAA
>CABEEJ010001298.1:104954-115668 GCA_901482245.1 Timema douglasi | reverse complement strand
TGTTGCAATGTGTCACGGTGGTGACTGTACCTAGGGCAGGGCTGTGGTCCTAGAGTCACAACTGTTACAATGTGTTACAATGTGTCACGGTGGTGACTGTACCTAGGGCAGGGTTGTGGTCCTAGAGTCACAACTGTTGCAATGTGTCACGGTGGTGACTGTACCTAGGGCAGGGTTGTGGTCCTAGAGTCACAACTGTTACAATGTGTCACGGTGGTGACTGTACCTAGGGCAGGGCTGTGGTCCTAGAGTCACAACTGTTACAATGTGTTACAATGTGTCACGGTGGTGACTGTACCTAGGGCAGGGTTGTGGTCCTAGAGTCACAACTGTTGCAATGTGTCACGGTGGTGACTGTACCTAGGGCAGGGTTGTGGTCCTAGAGTCACAACTGTTACAATGTGTCACGGTGGTGACTGTACCTAGGGCAGGGCTGTCAGGAGGAGGAAGTGTTGGTCCCAGCTGAGCAGTGAGGCCCATCTCCTTTCCCTTTTGATAACCACCCCCCTTCCCCACCCCTACTGACTGGGCTTGTTTCCTTCCTGCCATGCCCCCCTGCCCCAGTCAACACTAACAGCACTTACTGGCTTACACTAACAGTTCTACCGATTACTGGCCAATGCCAACATTCGAGCCACCAATTATTGCTATCTGAATGTTTATTGAAATTTTAGTTCGGTTTAACTTTAGATAAGTGTGCCTACAAAACAAACAATGTTCGGATGGGGATTTAAATTATAAAAGAACTAAATTTCTAAAAGTACCTATACTATATATTTTTTAAACTGACCTTTGCAAACCAAACATGCCATGTGTCTTTCTCCGTTGGGGGACTGAACTTGTCGATGTTTGGTGGAGTACTACCATGTGAGACAATGTAGAAGCGAGGTTTGGCCCGCCACGCAGTCTTTACAACAATGAAGATGTCCGAGCTGACGCTGGGGAAAGGCGTACTGATTTGCTGCAACTTTTTCTTCATGGTGAGTGCGTCAGATAGAACACGCAGATAGTTTTGAAATAATATCCCGTGTACGGGATCTATAAGCTGTATCGAAATTCCTGTTTCGTGGTGCTGTGCTAAGGCCACGTTTCTCAATTTAGGGGCAAAGTCGAATCGGATAGTATGAAATGTCCTCAAAGCCAATCCTAAATCTGGACATTCAAAACATTTTAAAGGATTTTATGTTGGAACAACCCGCCTCGGTGGCGTAGTTGGCTAACGCGCTAGTCGTGTTGAGCTTGACTGCTGAGGACGGGGAGATCGAGGTTCAAATCTCGGTCGGGTGAACTGGGAGTGGTTTTTCCTAAATGGTTTTCCACTCTCCCTCCACGCAAATGCGGGTTCATTTACTCTAATTCAACCTTCCCTATTCCTAATCTATTAGCGTAATTAGTACTTAAAGCGTATAACTCGAACGGGTAGTAAGACGCGGTGCTAAATATTATTATTTTTATGTTGGGAACAAAATATTATATTTTGTATAGTAACATAACCTTTTGTTTTAAATATATTTTACAAAAAAAAAAATCCGACACTCACCCCTACCTGTTAAGATTTTATGCATATATGCTAACTACTGTAATGGGTTAAGGATGAAGAAGGAAGTATTTTAGGGTAAATCGACCAGCGTTTGTGTGAAAGAAGAGTGAGAAACCATTCAGGAAAAGACACCCACATTAGACCCGACCGAGAATCAAACTCCAATCTCTCCCGTCTTTAGCAGGCCGGTATAACACGAGAGTGACGACAGCTTAGACCATTCGACCACTGAAACGGCTGAAAATGTAATATTGTAAAACGTGTCCAACATGTTTCGTCCTAATCTGACAAACCAAGTTACTATCACAACATTTAATTTAATTATTTTAGATTTTTGTCAGGTGAATATTAATTTAGCGATATACATAACACCATAAAATGTTGAAAATTGAACATAAATGTGTATTTTAGCTTTCGATATGTGTATTTGCGTAGCCAGAAATGTGTTTTCGAATCAAAGTCAAAGCCTATGAATATTTGAAGCAAAGTAGAAGTTATAAAACTTCGCACACACCTAATGTTTTGCAATTGGTTAGTATATTTTATTTTGCCATCAATCACAGATCAAATCTAATATGCTAACATGTTTTGATTAGACATAATTAAGCTAAGTAAACCCAAATTTGGCTCAGATAAATTAGTTTAAGTACAAAAGAAGCAAATGTTTTCAATAATTTACTTTGATTTTTAAAATATTGGTATATATTTTTTTAAGTTTTTACTCTTACACTAATATCCAAGGGATGATGAAGGTTGAATTTATAGGAAGTGTACCTTAATTTGTGTATAAGGAAGTTTAGTACACCATCCCAAGATTAGATTGACGTTCTCTGACCATCCAACATAAGAGCCATTTTTATGAGTGTGAAATATACACAGGTGTCTGGCACAGCGCTGGTGGTTCTGGGGGCTCTTCTCCTAACCGATGTACCCCGAGTCTTACTGTCCCGCCTGCTGACTCCCACCGAGGCGCCGCCTCACCCGCTCTTTTATTATGTGGCTCTGGGGTTCATGGCCCTTGGTATTGTCGTCTGTGCTACCGGCGTGCTTGGCTGGTGGGCGGTTTGTCTCAACAGCTACTGCATCCTAGCAACCGTGAGTAAAATTATCTGTGAGCAGATTGTCTTAGTAATAGTTGCATTTATCTATGGAGGAAACTGTCTTAATAATAGTTGCATCATCTATGGAGGACACTGTCCTAATAATAGTTGCATCATCTATGGAGGACACTGTCTTAGTAATAGTTGCATCATCTATGGAGGACACTGTCCTAATAATAGTTGCCTCATCTATGGAGGACACTGTCTTAGTAATAGTTGCATTATCTATGGAGGACACTGTCCTAATAATAGTTGCATCATCTATGGGGTAAACTGTCCTAATAATAGTTGCATCATCTATGGAGGAAACTGTCTTAATAATAGTTGCATTATCTATGGAGGAAACTGTCTTAATAATAGTTGCATCATCTATGGAGGACACTGTCCTAATAATAGTTGCATCATCTATGGAGGACACTGTCCTAATAATAGTTGCATCATCTATGGAGGAAACTGTCCTAATAATAGTTGCATCATCTATGGAGGAAACTGTCCTAATAATAGTTGCATCATCTATGGAGGAAACTGTCCTAATAATAGTTGCATCATCTATGGAGGAAACTGTCCTAATAATAGTTGCATCATCTATGGAGGAAACTGTCCTAATAATAGTTGCATCATCTATGGAGGAAACTGTCCTAATAATAGTTGCATCATCTATGGAGGAAACTGTCCTAATAATAGTTGCATCATCTATGGAGGAAACTGTCCTAATAATAGTTGCATCATCTATGGAGTAAACTGTCCTAATAATAGTTGCATCATCTATGGAGGAAACTGTCTTAATAATAGTTGCATCATCTATGGAGTAAACTGTCCTAATAATAGTTGCATCATCTATGGAGGACACTGTCTTAGTAATAGTTGCATCATCTATGGAGGAAACTGTCCTAATAATAGTTGCATCATCTATGGAGGACACTGTCTTAATAATAGTTGCATAATCTATGGAGGAAACTGTCTTAATAATAGTTGCATCATCTATGGAGGACACTGTCCTAATAATAGTCGCATCATCTATGGAGGAAACTGTCCTAATAATAGTTGCATCATCTATGGAGGAAACTGTCCTAATAATAGTTGCATCATCTATGGAGTAAACTGTCCTAATAATAGTTGCATCATCTATGGAGTAAACTGTCCTAATAATAGTTGCATCATCTATGGAGTAAACTGTCCTATTAATAGTTGCATCATCTATGGAGGAACTGTCCTAATAATAGTTGCATCATCTATGGAGTAAACTGTCCTATTAATAGTTGCATCATCTATGGAGTAAATTGTCCTAATAATAGTTGCATTATCTATGGAGGAAACTGTCTTAGTAATAGTTGCATCATCTATGGAGGACACTGTCCTAATAATAGTTAAACTATTACTATTATTTATTGTTGGGGGTCGAATCCACTTTTTTATGAACCAAAGTCTTAATTTTACTTACCAATCTTATATTTAAATCAAAATCTTGGAACAAAATTTATGAACATAAAATAATTTTTTTGTTTTTTTTGAGAGAGAATTATATAAAATAGTAAGAAAATGCTTTAAAAAATACTATAATTAATTCATTATAACCTTCATACATTTAGTTAGTTGTTAAAATAATGGTCTGGGGTCTGGTCATTAAATTTGTTTCATAACTTATGTTGGGGCTGAACCACCAATAAGCAGTATTAGAAGGCTAAAACAAAATCACTTTCAAAATTTGAGTATATTTCTAGTCAAGTTGTGTGCAATATTATCAATTTACAACTATTTTTGCTTAGTATCTGTTCCTGCTGGTGGTACTCCTGCTAGGAGAGTGCTCGTTCAGCGTGTTGGCCACACTGTGCCCTCAGTATCTCGGCGTGGGTGTTGGATCCACCAAGTTGGTTGAGGCGCTCCAGAGGAGGTACGGGGTACCCGGGAAAGACCAGTTCACCGCTGCCGTGGATCTCGCCCAGACTATGGTGAGTCATACCATTGTCAATAACTTTTTTACCTCCTTTCGGTGTTCACATAGTCTAAGGAAGTGACGTTCAATTAGCGGCCCATCTGGCTCGCCAAGCCCCGCATGTGGCCTCCGGGTTAAAAGTCCAGAGAAGAGTTGAGTAACATAATTTTGTGTTTAGCCTTGAACGATGCAGTTGGCTGGGGGTGACTCCCACCACTTTTTCTTTTTTACACAGCTGTGCACACCACTTCCCCCCTCTACATAGCTCTGCACACCACTTCTCCCCTCTACACCACTGTGCACACCACTTCTCCCCTCTACACAGCTGTGCACACCCCTTCTCCCCTCTACACTACTGTGCACACCCCTTCTCCCCTCCACACAGCTGTGCACACCCTTTCTCTCTCCCCTCTACACTACTGTGCACACCACTTCTCCCCTCTACACAGCTGTGCATACCACTTCTCCCCTCTACACAGCTGTGCATACCACTTCTCCCCTCTACACTACTGTGCACACCCCTTCTCCCCTCTACACAGCTGTGCACACCCTTTCTCCCCTCTACACAGCTGTGCACACCACTTCTCCCCTCTACACTACTGTGCACACCACTTCTCCCCTCTACACAGCTGTGCACACCACTTCTCCCCTCTACACAGCTGTGCACACCACTTCCCCCCTCTACACAGCTGTGCACACCACTTCTCCCCTCTACACCACTGTGCACACCACTTCTCCCCTCTACACCACTGTGCACACCACTTCTCCCCTCTACACAGCTGTGCACACCACTTCCCCCCTCTACACTACTGTGCACAAATTTCCTGTTCACTTGAATCTTATTTTAATTACTCTTCAATATTGTTATTAGAGTAGATTCATCCTCCCCAACTGTTTCCAGGTCGACGTCAGTGGTTTCGGGGTAAAGTGCCTGATGTTTGTGTGTTATATCGAGGTCAACAAATTTCTCTTGAGCGATAAAAATCCGCAGCACAACTTTATTTGGAGGGGAAGTAAAGCCGTCTGTCCCGTGTCAATTTGTAGCTTGTAAAAGAACCCTGGAAGGTTTGTGAAAATATCTTTCTCGGCAAAATTGATATGATCTTTTGCTCTCGCTCCTGTAAATTCTCGTGTGCTGAATTAATCAGTCAGATCATAAAGTGCACTTTAAATAACTTAGTCTTTAAATAAATAAATAAATGTTTCAAGCTTGTGGTCAGGTCAGTTTAGTAAAATCCCTCCATCTCCCTCCTTCTCCTCACACTTACACACTTACTGTTATCTGCTCCTTCCATCTCTTTCTTGGTCCCCCCTTGTGGTTTTTTCCTGCATACTTCATCTCCATCATTCTCCTTAGGATTCAAATAAAATAGGAGCTTACGCTTTATGGGAATTTTCAACAGTTCAAGGCGTGCCCGGTCTTGTTGAACTCAAACTATTGACACTTTACTGTATTTTACTTTGTCGCTCTAGTTCCAGTGCTGCGGTATCGGTGGCGCTGTGGACTATGACACCTCCTGGTGGCGTCTGAGGGAACTAGGCCAGCGTGAGCTGGTGGTGCCTCACTCCTGCTGCCTCCTCAGCAACCCTCCCGACGATGACCGGGCGTTCCTAGACCCCCGTCCCTTGAACGTCACTACCTGCCAATCGGAAGTCAAGGGTATATATTCCCTGGCGAGACACACGGAGGTGAGAGGCGTTGGGCCGTGTGATACTCGGGACCATTAGGATGTCACAAGTATATCACGCGCTATTATTTAACACCACTGTTTAGGTTTTCTATCCATCTATTTAGTCCTAATGGCCTCCATCTCTGCAGAATTGCTAACTGAGAAACAAATGTATCTGTCAACAAACTAACCTTCCAGTTCAACCAAAGACAACAGTTTACTCTCTTAACGTAAAGAAGTTGTCAATGATAGTGAAAGATTGTCTTTTAAAAACGTGTCTATTATTGTTTTATCTAAACACCTCCTTCGTCAGTATCACTAATGTACACTCTGATTTCCACAGGAAGCCCATTATTTGAAAACTGGAAACGCAAGTTGCCACAATGATGTAAATAAAAATATTACAATAATTGTATTTATATTACTGGTCTTTTAAATTAATCATATAAAGAGAAATTATATGTTAGTCCATAATAAATTATTATTTGAAGCTTTTGATAACATTTTAATTTAGTTAAGCAAATAAGAGATATTTCTTGAATATCAAATTTTAGTGACTTCAATGAATGTTGGTGGTCGAAAGTGTGCTAGTTATAAAAATCAGGGTTTAAGGGTGCTGGCTATCCCTCCTAATTTAGAAAGAAAATATTTAGATCCGTGATCTATTCAGGAAAGTGGTAGCATTTCTCATTTGAACGTCATGGATCTAAAATAGTTGTTATGAAAATTCAAAGCTTAGGTCTTGCATGTAAAGTTCGTTCACGGTAGGAGTTTACCTCTGAAAGGCCTTTTTCCCTACCAGAAATCTATTATATAGTAGGATATTGGTAGGAAAAAAGACCTTTCAGAGGTAAACTCCTACCGTGAATGAAGTATAGATGCTCTAATTGGGCTCTATAAATGAGAAATCAAATTATGTGTATTCAAAAATTAATAAAATAGAACCCCGATCACCCGGACAACAGTTACCCAGATTCGTATCGCAGCAGCAATTTTTGTTAAAATTCAGACAAAACATATTGTTAACTCTTCCTAAACTATTTAAAGAGTTTTATCTATTTTCTGTAATATCTTTTGAGAAGTTTGTAGATATGTTCTTATGTTTTTTTGTATAGTGAATACAAATGTACATAATATGTTATTTGTTTTACGTATTATTGAAAGTACATACGAGTAACCTAGATTTTTCAACTTGTGAATATGTGGAATGCCAGGCCTCCACCGTGGTTCAGATTCCGCGTTAAAAGCTATCCAATCCATTGGCTGAATGATCCAAGGCATCACTCTCGTGTTAGACTGGTCTGCTGTTGATGGGGAGATCGAGGTTCGAATCCTGGTCGGGTCTGCTGAGAGTGGTTTTTCCTAAATGGTTTCTCACTCTCCCTCCACACAAATGTGGGTATATAATCTCAAAAATGCGCCCTTCCTCATCCTTGTCCCATTAGAATAATTATCACACATGTGTATAACCTGAACAGGTAGTAAGACGCGGCTATAAGAAAAAAGAAACATAAAGAAAGTAGGGGGATAGTTGGATAAAGTATGTTAAAATCGTCACTTTTACTTTTTAAGAAATGATAGTTTGGAACCTTTCTTTAATTTTTGCATTGTAGCTGTTTTAGATGTTTTTGTGTAATACACTAAACGTTTTGCTTTTACTTAAACTGTTAACAGTGAATATACAATAATTATTTTAAATGATCTATACCTTGGTAAAGTTTCAATTTGTTTCTTTTGTGTTCCAAGTGAATATCTAACCAGGGCTGTATCTTATCCCTAGGGCTGCATCGGTAAGCTGGGGACATGGTTCCACGACCACACGACTCTGTTCCTGGCCATCGGTTCCGGGGTGGTCCTGGTCGAGTTGGCGGTACTGTTGAGCGCCATATTGGTGTGCCTGCACCTTCCCAGGCACCACCCACCTGACTTTGCCTGAAGGTGGGGAAGGGAGGAGGCGGGCATCGGCCAAGCGGAGAGCTACGCCAGACGAGGTAGTAGCGCCAACACAACCAGCGAGGGACCTAGACACAAAGGGAGCACGCATCACGGTAATACCAACTTTACAGACGAGTGGCAGCAAGGAAGAGGGACTTCCGAGGGTTATGCTCTACGGGAAAACACCAACACGGCAAACGAAAACTTGGAACTTGCTTCGGCCCTAAAGGGGCGGTTACAAAGCTATACACGTCCAGTGTATGATACCACATTGACAAATGAAGGGTGTCAATCCGTACAACGAAGCGACGTAGATGAACAAAGTGGCTGTAAACTTGGGGGTACCAGTGCAAAAGATAAAAACTTGAAAATACGCGCAGACAAAACGACAAAAACTTCTAAGAAAGGTAAAATAGGCTCGTCTAAAAGATCTAAACATAAATCTAAGTGCGGGGAAAATTCCAAAGAGCTTTCGTTCTACACGCTGCCTTATGTAAAAGGTGCAGGTATTGGGGGTTCCATCACAAAGAGCACGTTTGGAAAAAGTGGCACTTACACTTTGAAATGTAACTTAAAACCTCTCTTGACGGAGATTGAATTCAAGAATAAGAGGAAGTGTATCTATGAGAAGAACCCAGGCTCCAAGAACAGCGTGTTGAGACAGTTGGACCAAACTAAAACGGCGGACAGGTGGCTCAACCCGCAGAGCAGAATTAACTGTGCAGACAATCACGCTAGTGCGGAAACTAGATCTGAGAGCGTGGAGTCGGACAGTATGATGTGGTAATTCTTGAAAGTATGGAGTCGGACAACCATTATGATTTGAATTTGTTTTGAAGGCTTTCGTGGCAGTCATCAATGATGATGATCATCAACTGTTTACAGCTTTTGGCCGGGTCAGTTTAGTAAAATACACCCATCTGCCTTTAGCATTCCACCATTTTTCTCCTTTCACTTGCACACTTTCTGTTATCTGCTCCTCCCATCATTCTCTTTGGCATCCTCTTCTTTCCTTCCCATCCCAATTACATAACCATTCCTTCTCAGTATTGCTTCCTATACTATTTCACGTACTCCCTGTACCCCCGGATAACTTTATTATTAATCTTGTTTCTTCTCATGATAGCCAACATATTCCTCACAAACGTCTATGCGACCAGTTTTTGAATAAAATCAAATGTTTTCAGACTCAAACCATGCCCATCAAATGGTAACTTCCAATGCTTCGGGTGTGGCTACGATGGTCACCATCTGGAATAAGTGATGAAGCAAGTTGTGTTGGCGAGAATTTGACGTCAATTTATATATTTTACTGGTAACTTCAACCAAACCAATCAAAGCTAATATTTATTGTAAGTGAATCATCGATGATTCATGATTAGGCCAGAGAATGAATCACTATCAACGAATCACAAGCAATATTCGCTTTGACTGTTCAAGTTGAAGTTACCGTTGAAGTTTATAAGATGGGGATGTTCTTTATCACGGATGTACCTTCATCAGGCATCATATTCGTAAATTTGAACAATGACACATGGACACGGGAATCTAACCTGGGACTCAAGATTTATTTCACCAATGCTGAAGTCAAGGATCTCAGATTTGATTCCTGCGTCGAGATACTTTTAAATTTCAACCTAAAATTCTTGTCCAAACAATTTGTTGCATCTTTCATCCTACAGTAGGGATGTTGCATCTACAGTAAAACCTAAATGTTGGAAGTAACAACCGGTACTGTATATATCTAATAAGCCAGGGGTCGGCAACAGGTCGATCTCGCTGCAATTTTCAGTCGATCGATCGCATGAAAAAATTACATCGTCCTGAAAAGGCAAGCTTACCTTCATTACATTATTCTACTATGGTACACATCTTGTGAATGTGAGGAATGCCAAGCCTCCACCGTGGTTCGGATTCCACGTTAAACTGTAGGTCCTCCATTTCATCTCACAATCACCCTACCATTACATATTAGCGTTGTAGCATCCAAAAGGGGCAGATGCCACAAATACATAAAAAAAAAAAAATAAGATGGGGGGAGTTTAACCCAGAGCGAGTGCCGAGAAGATCTAGGTTGTAAATGCAACCTAGACATTACAGTCCAACAACTCTCGACCCTCGAACCAGTTGTGGATATCAAATAAGTGAACCACTATCTAATCAGACAGCACGAGACTGCAGCCTTCATAAAGCTCATATACAATTATAATGTTTGATGTGCATACCTCTGGAATAATGGGACATATATTAGCAAGATAAACCAACAGATCACGGAAAATTGATTTTTATTAACAACGCTCAATTGATGCGTAAAATTTTAAACAATAGTATACCATTTAAATTGGTTAAATGGAACCAATTGAAATATTCCATTTAAAGTTTAACATAGCATTTTATATCAGCGTATTGTGTACGCGAGACAAAATCAAAGACTTAACAAATAAAGTCATATGGTACTATTTAAAATAGATTGAACATTAAGGTAAACAAAAATCTCTATCTTAAAGAGACGGCCTTCCAGTAATGACAGATATAT
>CABEEJ010001298.1:58294-70914 GCA_901482245.1 Timema douglasi | reverse complement strand
CGTATCTTTTTTTCTTTGGGCCCCCCCCCCCCCCCAATAATTTCTGAGTGCGCCCCTGGACCTTAGTATTCGTGTGTGGGCTCGTTTCAAGGCCGTACCCGAAACAATATTTTGTGGGGTTTGGGAGGGGAGGGGGGTCCTAACCAAGACGGCTCGTGGGAAAGTTGACCATTAGGTTTTAAAAATAAAAGTCTCGAAAAAAAATATTAAAATAGGCTTTTACCCGTTATCTAAATATTAAGATTTTTTTTATTGGTTATGGGGTTCGAATCCCAGATCGAAGCGTGTTTTTTTACTCATTGGTTTTTCATTCTTCCTCCACGTAAAAAGGCGGGTACATTTCCTCTAAATTTTAACTGGTCTATCCCCACTACGTAGTGCAACTATGCTGATAGTCAGAATGGGTAGTAAGACTCGAAACGAAAAAAAAAAAAATGGTGAAATTAAATTGATTTCTGTCGCCGCCGCGTCTTACTAACCGTTCGGGTTATGTTGGCCTACCAATTAGGCTAATGTGTTAAGTATAGGAAAGGTAGAATTTAAAGTAAGTGAACCTGCATTTGCGTGAAAGGAGAGTGGAAAACCATTAAGGAAAAGCCATCTTTATTAGACCCGACCGGGATTTAAACCCCAACTTCTCAGTTATCGGCCTTCCAATATATTACAAGAGTGACTTCTCAGACCATTCGGCCACCGAAGAGGGTCGAAAATTATTTAGTCGTGTCTTAAAAAACAAACAACAAAAAAACGTTTAGTACCGTACCTATGGCGATATTATCTTCGCTGCTGTTAGAACGTCTAATTAAGATAATTGATAAACACGAGTCGTAACCAGGCGAACAACAGCCCAAGTCGACTTTCCCGTCCTAAGTCACAAGGGCTACAAAATAGTAAAGAACCGTAAGCTTGGACATTTTGTTATTTAAATGTGGTATGTAAGTCTACAGTTCAGTTTCTTTATTATTATTATTATTATTATTATTATTATTATTATTATTATTATTATCTAGAGAGTGAAACCATATGACATCGGGAACACTATCTTTTTAGCGTCCACACATTCACCGACATATATATCTACAGTACAATTGGGTGACCTGGCGGTCTAGGGGTAGGTTGTCAGACTTCTATGCTGGCGGCCGGGGTTCAATCCTCGGTCCCGGCACAGATTTATCTGATTACCAAACCTCTTCCTTCACCTCTGACAAGACATCTTGTGAATGTGGGGAATGCCAGGCCTCCACCATGGTTCGGATCCCACGTTAAACTGTAGGTCCTCCACTTCATCTCACAATCACCCTACCATTACACATTAGCGTAAGTGCGTATAAACCGAACGGGTAGTAAGACGCGGTGCTAATAATAATGATAATAATAATAATACAGTGCAATTTTCATAGAAAGAGCCTTTTAGAAAATATAAACACATATTTCTGCTGTCATCATGATAACATAGCAAGTGTTAATTTATAGGCATTTAAAAATAAAGATACCAACAGGTTTTTTTTCTGTAAGAACGATAAGAAAAAAAAAAAGAAAAAAATGTTTGTTGTTAAAGTTTTGATTGCCAAAAGTGATAGCAGCTCCACACATAGTTCTTGCAGATCATATGGTTTGGCGGATGGATACATGCTCTTGTTGCAGTTACCACCAGTCCTACGCTGGATGGACTATATCACCTGTTTCCCTTACCTCTTCCAATAAATCCCTACTTGGAGCTCTAGCGTGCAAAGCACAGAGGAATGTTTCGTGGCGGACCGCAATAATTAAAGTTTATTCAATATAAACCTTTCTTTGAAGTGCAGCACAAGGCTGCATACACTTGTAGGGGAGTGGAACTTTAGATTGATTAGACGCCGATAAAAATAATTAGCGGTGCTTTTTACTTTTGACTCCGCAGCACGGGTTACAAAACAGCCTCCCCCCCCCCTTTTCATGCCGGGATCACGATAAAATTAAGGTTAACTTAAAGTTAACTTAACGTAAAGGATCTCCTCGTGTGTTTAAATGGAAGCGATCACGATGCAGTAAGATATGTCCTGGGAGGTATTTTTTTTCTTGAAACGTATCACGTGACATAGCCAGCCAATCATTATGCGAGTGACGTCAACAGGGCTATTTAGTAATTCATTTGTTGGTTTTAAGACCAAGGTCTACTCTTTAGCTTAACTTCTTCTAGTGATCAGACATTGAAACAAAGTAATTAAAAAACTAAAATAGGAAAGCTAAATTTATATATAAAAAATTATTAATATGTATTATATTAATTGAAAACAGTAAATATTCACAGATCATCACTTTACAAATAGTACTAATCACAGATCATACTCGAGAATGGAGATGTTTGGCTCGAGTTGTTACGTTAAGTTACGTGAATAGTGATCACACAACTGTTTTCTTAAGTTAAGTTAACTTTAAGTTAACGTGAAGTTGATCGTGATCTCTGCATCAGGGGAATTATTAATATATTCCCATATAAAACTCGCATTCTTTGTTAAACAAATAGCCCGTACAGAATAAAATGTCGATGTTTGTTCTTTCAATCGATCAAATGTATCAGAATATCATTATTGTAAAGATGCCAGCCAAGCCCACTTTTTAAATTTGAAGCGAGGTCGAAGTTGACAAATATTCGAAGCTGAAAGATATTTGAAGGTAAATTGAAACTGACATTATATTCTAAGCGAAGTCGAAGCTGAAAGATATTTGAAGGTAAATTCAAACTGACATATTCGAAGTGAAGTCGAAGCGAAGTCAAAGTTGACAAATATTCGAAGTGAAGTCGACGTTTTCAAAGTTTCTCAGACCCCTAATGAGTAGGGCCTACAGTAGATAAAACGATAACAAACGCGAAATAAATTATTTAGTGATGAAACGTGGTTTATTTTACTGGGGTTTAAAATAAAAAAGTATGTAAAATGTTTTGTAGGAGTCTTGTGTTCGAGTCGCGATGTACCGCCTCTGCGGGAAGAAGGGGGGTGTAAGCGGGCGGTTAGCGTTAGCGCGTGTCAACGACCTCGGAGGTATGAGGTTGAAGGTATACTCCGTCCGACCCTCAGTGGACCGTTCCAGACGTGTTCATGGCACCCGGACAAAATCTTTACCAACATTTCATTTCGATAAAGTCAGTGCGAGTATAGCCCGTCTTTCATAGGAAGGATCGTTCAGAAAATACAAACAATTTCTCTTTTGTGGTCAACATTTATAACACCCGCTTTTGTAGCCGCATAGTCTAAGGCGTTACTCTTGGACCGCTGATGACCGGGAGGGCAAGGTTCGATCCCAGTTGTGTGCACCGAGGGCTGCCTCCCTCCTCCCCAAAGGGTTTTCATTCCCCATCCATGCAAATGCGGGTGAAATTTCTCTAAAACCAACCTTCCTCATCCCTAGCGCACAAAATAGTTACCGTTTATTCTTACAACCTGAACAAGTTGTAGGACGTAGTGATAAGAAAACATTGATAACATTTCATTGTATTGATAATATCTATCAAAAGTGACAGCTGATGATCACATGACTTGAAGTATGAATACGGGAAAGTAGATCTTGTTGCTTTTCTAGCTGCCATACAAGGTTCCTCCTGTGGATGTTTGACTGTAGTAACGCCTCAGGTTCAACGCAGACACCAGATTGGTTCCAGAGAGTTCGTCGCCCTTTGGGTGTGTGTGTGTGTCTAGACGTCAGGGCAGACGGAATTGATTGCCTCGTTATATTCCTCTTTCCAAGAATATTCCAGTCTGTACTAGGAATGTCGCAATGTGGTCCATGAGACTTAAGAATATACCTCCATACACGAAATTCCGCAGTCTTACTACCCGCTCGGAATATACGCACTTACGCTGATGTGTAATGGTAGGGTGATTGTGAGATGAAATGGAGGACCTATCAGTTTAACGTGGAATCCGAACCACAGTGGAGGCCTGGCATTCCCCACATTCACAAGATGTCTTGTCAGAAGTGAAGGAAGGGTTTTGGTAATCAGATAGATCTGTACCGGGACCGAGGATTGAACCCCGGACTCCCAACACATAAGTCTGACACCTTACCCCCGGACCGCCAGGTCACCTACGCATCGATAAAATGTCACAAGACCGTTCAGGTGTTACGTAAACACCTTAGAAGGGTTTGGGAGATTCAAGCTTTGCTTATTTTTGTGTCGAAATGTGTACTCAAGGGCCTTGGTCATCAGATTAAAATTAGCATAGAGGTTTTTTTACAACTATAATAATTCATGTATTCAATAATATTATGTTGTTTTTTATATCTTCAACTTAGTGTAAATTACATTTGTTTAAATAGTTTTATAGCTTCTATTAACTTAACCTGTTTCTTACAATAAATGTAAATTCATTTTATTACAATATTTATTGTTAATTATTTCGCACCATTAATTTACATCTCTGTCAATAATTAACAGCAATTTATAAATTGGATGAAAATAATGGCTATTCCTGCGAACAAATTAAAATAAAATAACTAATATATTATAAGCAAGTTGGGGGGCGGTGGGTTAGGTGTTTTGATTATTTTTACTTACAAAGGGGGATAAGAGATCCAAAATGGCCCCCAAAAAAATGTGCTTACGTAATACTTGGACATCCCCCATGCTCGAATAGTTTGGCTTACTACTGGCCGGGAGGTCTTGAGTTCTAATCCCGGTAAGGTGTACCGAAGGTGGGTTTTTTTTCACTCCCCTTCAAACTTCCTCATCACTATAAAAACTAATTAGTACTTATGCGTATAACCTGAACAGGTAGTGGGACATGGTGCTAGGAGTTGAACTACAATTTATTATTATTATCACCGCGTCTTACTACCCGTTCGGGTTATACGCACTTACGCTAATGTGTAATGGTAGGGTGATTGTGAGATGAAATGGAGGACCTACAGTTTAACGTGGAATCCGAACCACGGTGGAGGCCTGGCATTCCCCACATTCACAAGATGTCTTGTCAGAGGTGAAGGAAGGGTTTGGTAATCAGATAAATCTGTTTCGGGACCGGGGATTGAACCCCGGAACCCTCAGCACAGAAGTCCGACACCTTACCCCTAGACCGCCAGGTCACCCAGAACTACAATTTAAATGGTAGGTTTGTGGTTTTGTTCCCCCCTGATCCTCGGTCCACACTTTAGGACCCCGGCTGGTGTGTTGACGTGTGTTCCAATGTTTACACTTGGCACGTCCCCCGGAGACAGGAAGCTATCAAGTTCTATTTATCCGACAGGACGGGACTGGAAGCCTCTTGCCTGTACTTTGGCTTCCATTAGTCCGGTGTATCGTGCCAGTAACGGCTATCGGCGACTAAACCAACACCGGCCGTAATGCTGTAGGTTCTCTCGTCCTTTGACCTCCTGACATTTTACAACAGTCCATAACATCATATTAGACTAGACTGCCCCTGACGGGGAGATTGGGGTTCGAATCCCAGTTGTGTGTACTGAGGGTGGTTTTTTTTCCCTAAATGGTTTCCACTCTGTCCACGCAAATGTGGGTGAACTTCTTCTAAATTCAACCTTCCTCATCCCTGACTCATTAGCGTAATTATTATAGAATTATGAGTATTGCCTGGACAAGTCGTAAGAAGTGGTGCGTTAAAAAAATAACATTTTGGTAGAGAATTTAACATATGTGGGGGGTAATAGGGTTTATCGGTGACCTGGTGGTTTGGGTGTAAGGTGTCAGACTTCTGTGTTCAGGGGTCCGGGGTTCAATCCTCGGTCCAGGCACAGATTTATCTGATCACCAAACCCTTCCTTCACCTCTGACAAGACATCTTGGGAATGTGAGGAATGCCGGGCCTCCACCGTGGTTCGGATTCCACGTTAAACTGTAGGTCCTCCATTTCATCTCACAGCCACCCTACCATTACACATTAACGTAAGTGTGTATAACCCGAACGGGTAGTAAGACGCGGTGCTAATAACAATAATAATAAAGTGAGATGGAAACGAATGGATGCGAAGAAAAGTCTGTCTTTTTTCAGTTTTTATGGCAGAACTTTTTTTTGTTGCTAAAATAAATAAAATATTGCTCCATTAGAAACATAGAATTTAATTTTCTTAGCATGATAACTTCAACATTTCTTTAATATCTATTGAGAGTGTCCTGAAATTTAATGACAACTTTTTATCTTCATTTAAAAAGTTTCTCATCTAATGCTGCTATCGCAGATATTCAACAAATGTTGATATCACAATATAAAGAGAATTAAACTATATTATGTTTGTGCTGAAGCAATATTTGATTTATTTTATAAAAAAAATGTTTTGACATAAAAACTGCAAAAACACTGTGTTTTTTTTCTCGCATCCCCTTCCAATCTACATTTAAAAAACAGTATTAATGTTTTAACCAAGAATGTCAACCGTCACGTGGTGGAGACGTTCCACGTGAACATTTTAGGAGCGGGTCATAAAACAAAGCAACAGTTCATAAAGTAACCAAAAGAGCGTTGCACTAGTTTTATATTTTCATTCCCGTCACACCTTGAAGGGCATACATTCTTTTTTTATTATACAGGATGGAGCAATTGAACTTTGTATTAATGTCTCAAGAATATAGCAGTTATATTACTCACTAATTTATAAATGTCATGAACATAAACAAATACACAGGCACCGCCCCCCCCCCCTACTACAGGTTAGAATTCAGACCACTATCGTAACTCTAAAACCCGCCTCGGTGGCATAGTTAGCGCGGTGTTGGGCTCGACTGCTGAGGACGGGGAGATCGAGGTTCGAATCTCGGTCGGGTGAACTGGGGTGGTTTTTCCTAAATATTTTTCTACTCTCCTTCCACGCAAATGCGGGTTCACTTCCTCTAATTCAACCTTCCCAATTCCTAATCCATTAGAGTAATTAGTACTTAAAGCGTATAACCCGAACGGATAGTAAGACGCGGTGCTAAATAATAAATTTTAAAAAATAATAAAATATTACCTCTAAAATAGTCTCAACTAGAAGCTCTCATTTGTAAATCATTTTTTGACGCCTTTTCCATTTCCTCCGCCCTTGGTGGCAACGGAACCTTTATTTGTGTAAGGCGGAGGAGATTAGCGAAAAAAGGGGGCATTTTGAGAGACTTGGAGCCTCCAAGTCTAAGAGGGGACCGTGGAGGCTATACCTGTAAATTTTGAAAGTTTGATGCCTCTAGAAACTATTTGGAGTTCGATTGGATCCTATATTTCATGTTCATGTTCGGGAATATCAAAGGGGAGTATCCATCTTGATGAGAGGGGTGGGTGGGGGGTAATTTTTTTTAAAGAGGGAGTGGGAGCAATATCCCCTCCCTATTCTACTGACGTCATTCAAATAAAACAACCAACCCTCCAGCCGTTAATCTCAGTTTTCTAGACCGTAGCTGCTATTTTATTTCTAGTAAAGTAGCTCCTAATTTGTCCTCACGAGTTTGACCTTTTTCCAAGTCACCACTGCTTCACAGAAAAATCTGGAAGCACCGGGGATCGAACCAAGGGAGCTCTGGATCTGTGACCAGGAACTCAGACCACTCTAGAGCACGGAGGCGGCCCTAAATCTGGCACGTAGCCACCACATTTAAAAACGCAGGCTTTTAGTCTCTTGGAATTAGTTCATTTAAGAGGGCGCATCACATGTCCATCAACTCTGTGATACAGTCGGCTAGAAATCGTAAATTTATACACCAACACTATTGAGCGTGGATCATTTTTGATAAAACATTAATGAAGGTAAGAAGTTAATAGAGGTTTGTAATAGAGAACATTGTTGAAATATTGAATGGTATTTCGATAAAAACTGCATTGAAAAGGCCGTTTTTGACCATTTTAGAATGACATCACAGATAAGCGCTGTGTACAAATCTTCATTCTGTCATAATAGGAACATACTGTAGTTATTAACAAGAAACTTTGTCGCTTTGTCCTCCATCATCACCGCGGAAAATTTCGAGTAATCGTTCAAATACGAATGCACTGCACACATTTCTGGCATATCTCGGTGTTTTCTTTTCCCTTTTACTCCCATAATACCTCGCGCGAGCCGGGAGCTGAGTTGGGCCCGCTATGATGAACGCTCTTAATATTTTCATGTCCCTCCACCAAGTCATGTTTAGCTCCGAGGTGATGGGATGTTTCCAAGATCTCTCTATCGAATCGTCTGGGTCAGAAAGTGGCGGTTTATATCTGGACGGAAGAATCGATTTCTGATGTCTGGGGAAGTGTGGGCGGAAGTCTTCGCGTGCCGTCCGTCCGTTTTGGTAGCTCACTTGCCTTAGGTCTACACCGTTTTATCTCCCCCATCTGACGAGAAAATAGAGTCATTCTTTTCCGCGTCCTCAAGACCAAAACATTCGGGGTGAAGCTGTACCCTGATTTCGGTGGTAAGTCCGTTCTGGAAGGCCTTATTTCGTATCAGAATGTAATTGTATAGAGGTAATTTGATAGGATAGAAGGCCTTCCAGAACGAACTTCCTCCTCCTCCTCCTCCTCCTCCTACTACTACTACTACTACTACTATTAATATACTATTATTATTACTGATTTTTACTAAAATTCAACCTCGGTGGTCTTAGGGTAAAGTGCTAGCACCAGGACCTGATGCTCGTGGATTTAAACCTACCCAGTGCCGACAAGATCTTTCCTGAATGAAAAAATGTGTAGCACGACTTCGTTCGGAAGGGAAGTAAAGTAGTTGGTCCCATGTCAATTGTGGCGTGTAAAAGAACCCTGGAAGGTATGGGAAAATACCTCTCCCGGAAAAATTGGCAGGTCCTTTCACTCTCGCTCATAGAAATTCTCACGTGCTGATGAAATCATTCTGTTTAGAAAATTGCACGTAGCTAGCGATGGTAGTACCAACTTTGGTGGATAGGTGTAATTTGGTCAGCACAAATAGACTGCCGATGACGGGGAGATCGAGGTTCGAATCTCCGTCAGGTGTACCGAGGGTGGTTTTTCCACAACGGTTTTCCCCTCTCCCTCCAGATACACTTCCTCTAAAAATAACTTTCCAAATCCATAAAACCACTATCGTAATTAGTAAACAAACGTATAGCCAGAGCGGGTAGTAAGACACGACGCAAAAAAAAATGACATGAGCCACTTTGCAACTACAACCTCCGTTTATGTGACTTATTATCAGACCTCTACGAGAAGTGAATCACTCACGAGAAGGAAAGAAAGAGAACAGCGACGAATGTCTTGACTTCCCTTTTGACAATAGAAAGAAGTAACACGTTTGATCTTGAATCGGATTAGTGTTTGAAGAGAGCAGTGACGTGTCGTGGCGTGTTTGCCAGTTAAAAAAAAACAACTGTATCTCAGAAATTATTCTCATATCTCAGTGGAACACTCATTTGGTCGGACGTCCACGGAAATACACATTTATCCATGTGAGATATGCAGAGGAGTATCTCGTATGTGATTGGTCAAATGGGGGAGCGAATGGGTGAGAAAATATCACAGGTTTAGCAAACCCACCCGCCTCGGTGGCGTAGTTGGCTAACGCGCTTGTCGTGTTGAGCTGCTCGACTGCTGAGGACGGGGAGATCGAGGTTCGAATCTCGGTCGGGTGAACTGGGAGGGTTTTTTCCTAAATAGTTTTCCACTCTCCCTCCACGCAAATGCGGGTTCAATTCCTCTAATTCAACCTTCCCAATTCCTAATCCATTAGCGTAATTAGTACTTAAAGCGTATAACCCGAACGGGTAGTAAGACGCGGTGCTAAATATTATTATTATTTAGCAAACCCTGGAAAAAAAATACCCATTTTTAGAACAATTTTAAGTCTGTACCACCCAAATAACTATTTCAATAAAGTTTTTTTTATCCGCTTCAGTGACTGAACGGTCGGTCACTCTCGTGTTGGACTCGTCTGTTGTTGATGGGGAGGTCGGGGTTCGAATACCTGGTGGATTTACTGAGGATGTTTTTTCCCCAAGATGCTTTCCCAATCTTCTTTTCAAACAAATGCGGGTGTATTACCTCTAAAATGCTTCTTTTCTCATTTCTAATCCATTGGAGAAATTATACGTGCGTTCAACCTGAACAGGTATTAGGACGCACTTTTTTTTAACACTGCATCTTGGTATCCTGTCAGGTTATACACTTATGTACTAATTACGTTAAGGATTAGAAAGGTTATATTTATAGGAAGTGTGCCCGCATTTGCGGGGAGAGAGAGTGGGAAACCATCTGGGGTCAGTAGACCCAACCGTGATTCGAACCTGTCGACCTCCCCGTCTTTGGTGGTCACAATAATAATATTAATATGTCAAAACTGTCTAAAACACGTCGCTATAAGTTCTTGGGTCATGAACTCGACATTTTTAAAACGATTTGAATGGGGTGCCATATTAACACTATCTACGTCATCTCATGACGTCAGCAATTCTTTTTTAACACATGAATCAAATCAATCTTTAAAATAAAACCGGTTTTATTAATTTGTCGGAACAAATCATCAACCTTATTTGCACGGTAATCGAATACTGGACCTTCTGATCTATCCGCCTCTTCCTGACGCTCTTACCCCTGAACCACCCAGGTTCCTCCAGGTTCCATGGTGCTGTTTCACCACCACGTGGGACGAGTCTGGACTGGATAGTTCAGCGCTTCAAGGTCCCTGGTTCGATTACCGTGTCGTCTTGAGACGTAATTAACACAAAATTATTCGTTAAGTGTAATAATTCATTCTACTAGGTTTGTTACAACGAGTAAATTATGTTTAGTTGTTGTCTTGGTTGATTATTATTAACATCTTCTAATGCTGTCTCACTGCCACTTTGTAATCTCTAATATTTCTCTGCAGGCGATGAACTTGCTCGAGACCCGACGCTAACAATTATTAATTTATTATTATTATTCACCCCCTCGCTTGGAATCAAAGAGAGTAAACCAAGTAATTTATTAACTATAATAAATCGCCATAAAGAAACCTTAGTTTACAGTTTAAAAACGTCTCCAATATATTTACTCAAATATATTCTTTCTTACTCTACGCCATATTTAATTGTTGTTATTAATTTTAATAGTGTTAAAGATAGTTTTGAATTACTTTTAAGATTTTAATTTCTCGTAGAGAAACAAATTTTACTCTTTCAATTAGTACACGTTTGTTATAAAATAGTTAGATTTAAAACATTCGATTCCAAACAAATTTAATTTTTCAATATTCGATTCGAAACAAATTTAATTTTGGAATATTCGATTCGAATGTATTTTCATTTTAAAATATCCGATTCGAATTTATTTTCATTATAAAAACATTCGATTCGAATCAAATTTAATTTTGGAATATTTCGATTCGAATGTATTTTCATTTTAAAATATTCTATTTGAAACGTTTTTCAGTTTCAAACTATTCTATTCGAACTCAAATTGAAATTCTAGTCCCGGCGCAGGACCCTCTCGAGCCAGTTCACCGCCCTCTTATCACGCCTAACACCCCCTCCCCCTCTTCTCATCTTAACCTAATGTTACCTTGTTAACTGGTGTGGTTGCTGCTGGTGCACGCTTGCTGTGGTGTTGTTAAAAACAGTCGCCACTCGCACACCACCGAGACCAAGTCGTCTTGGAAGGTAGGGACCTGACATCCCGGACACGGACGCCGGAGGGCGCGGGGCGTCGCATTTCAAAAGGTGCTGTGGCGGCGCGGTGGACACTCCTGCCTACAGGGGCAGAGTTTCATCGCGCCGAGTATACATTTGGAGGGGAGAAAGCTATAGTAAGATTCTGGTAGGAAGGAACTTTTTAAAAATAATAATAGCACAGTCGACGTTGATAACATTCTGTATAATTATTATTAAAACAAGTTATTTTTGTAGATTACAGTACATTACTTAACATGAACATTATTTTAGTAACGTTTATAACTGTCAAAAAAATGTTCCTTCGTATTTAAATCATACTGTAGCTTCGTGCTCAGTTTGGTAACATAGTCATGTTAACGTCAGAATATTTATTATTATCTCTCATAGCATTTAGTTAAGACATCAACCCGACTACATAGTCTAAGGCATCCACTCTCGCAGTAGACTTAACTGCCGATGATGAGGATAGAAGGAGGGTTCGAATCCCGGTCATTTGCCCTGAGGGTGTTATTTCCTAAATGGTTTTCCGCTTTCCCTCCACTCAAATGCTGGTGCACATACTCTAAAATCAACCTTCCTCATCCCTAACAAACTACCTTAATGTGCGAGTAGCGCTAAGGGATGTAGTTTATCTTGGAATGTTACTTTTATTTCAGGGTTGCGATAATTTTTTGCGAGAAACGTCCTTGAAAATGAGCTAATTTCCCCCGTTTTATTTTTTTTCTTTAAACATTTTCATAAAAAAGATAATTAAAAAAGTGCTATATTTTTCAAACTATAAGGGCAAGTACATTTTAACGAGAATTGTGTTTTATATAAAACAAACGCAAGATTTCATGTAACTTTTTCTCTTTATTTAAAAAAAAGTTTCTCATCTAATGTTGCTATGCTCATGACAGATATTCAACAACTGTTGATATCACCGTGTGAATAAAATTAAAATCAATGTTTCCACTAGAGAAATATTTGATTTATTTTGTCTAAAAAAAAAGTGTTGCACTAAAAACTGCAAAAAAACACTGACCTTGTCTCGCGTCCCCCCCCCCCCCATCCT
>CABEEJ010001298.1:39400-49970 GCA_901482245.1 Timema douglasi | reverse complement strand
CCTCCACCGTGGTTCGGATCCCACGTTAAACTGTAGGTCCTCCATTTCATCTCACAATCACCCTACCATTACACATTAGCGTAAGTGCGTATAACCCGAACGGGTAGTAAGACGCGGTGCTAATAATAATAATAATAATAACAACATTGATAAATCTTTACTTTTCATTTTATATTTTATCTATAGGCTACTTCTTGTTCGCCAGGGGAGGGTCCTAACCCACTGGATCACCCTCGTGTGTGTGTGTGTGTGTGTATAAAAACGAGGCCTATCTTCACACACACACACGGGTAAAACACCGTATGGTTCAAGAGAAAAATAACCCGCTTTGGTGGGTCATGGCATAAGGCACTACTATCGCGGTGGACTAGACTGCTAATGACGGGGAGATCAAGGTTCGAATCTTGGTCGGATGTACTTTTCAAAATGGTTTTCCGCTCACCCTCCACGCAAATGCGGGTACATTTCCTATAAATATAGCCTCCCTAAAACCATTGGTGATATTAGTAGAACTAGAGTAGCCCCATGGCTTCTTTGGTGCTGACTGACAGCTGACGTCTTTGAAAAGCTACCAGAACAAATTATGTATCCCTACGCCGAACCATATGATCTGCAAAAACATGTGTTCAGCAGCTGTCACTTCTGACAGTCAACATGTAGGTATATACCTAAATGTTGACTGTCAGAAGTCAGCTGTGAACTGTCAGTCAGCACCAAAGAAGCCATGGGCTTACTGTACATAACCGTACTACCCGAACGGGTAGTAAGACGCGGTGTTAATAAAAAAGAAGAGAAAGTAGGTTCGTACTCTAGATTCTCCATCATAAAAATCTCTGTTAAAGAACCAGTCCTCTGGTAGCTCAGTTGGTAGAGCGGTGGACTGTAGAGGTGGCCGTAATAGATATCCATAGGTCGCTGGTTCAAATCCGGCCCGGAGGAGTTTTTTTTTCTTAGCATATCAGCTCGTATAAAAAGAAAAAACAAAAACCCATTATTCCCCCGATTAAGAAAATTATGGTCAGTGTGTGGATTAAAAGTCGGCTGCGTTCTGGAATCTTCTAGAACTTTTACCTCAACTAAGTGCTGACCTCTAGGATAGGTGGAAGGTATTTAGATCGTGGGCGGATGCGAGTGACGTGTCAAGGTTCGTGACAACTCGACTGGGCGGCTGATTGTAGCCGTCTGTCCATATCCGGTCATCCGCCCACTTCACAGGAGGGAGAGAGAGAGAGGATTGACGTGGGCCGATCGCCCGCGCGACTGGGCTCCGGTAAGATACCAGATGGTGTCTAATATAGACCACTCGCCGACTATCACGTGATCTAAGGAGAAAAAAAGGGTTCACGTTTGACTGGATTACTGGGGTGTTTTTTCTTTTCTTTTCACGTGTGATTCTCTCCCCCCATCAACCTCTTTGCACGGGGATGCAGCTGCACTTCCTTTAAAATAACCTGCTCATCTACTTCCCCAGAAAATATCTCTTTAAATTAATAATCCGTGGGAGACAAAGTATGAACTAAAAAAAAACAAACATACTGGCGTCAAACTTGTATGGTTTGCCGGTGAGCAACACTTTACTCGAAGTAGACGTTTTCGAAGATTCTCGAACACACCCGACTTTAATTTAACCACCTGCTTCGGTGGCCAAATGGTCTGAGGCGCGTCTCTCTCGTGTTAAGACTAGCTAGCTAGACAGTCGATGACAGGAAGCTGGATTACATTTTCCCTAAATTCAAGCTTGCTATTCCCTAACTCATTAGCGTAATTAGTACATAATATCCGTACAACCTAACGAGAAGCAAGTCCTAGGACGCGGTGCTAAAAATAACAATAATTACACCCCAATCATAATTTTGTTATTAGGTGGAAGTAATCATGTTTTTAATTCTTTACACATGCTGATAAGTTAAGAAAAAAAACTCCTCCGGGCCGGATTTGAACCAGCGACCTATGGATAACTGTTATGGCCACCTCTACAGTCCACCGCTCTACCAACTGAGCTACCAGAGGACATGTGAAAGAACAGAGATTTTTATGATGGAGAATCTAGAGTACGAACCTACTTTCTCTTGAGTTAAATCAGTTGAAAGTCGCCTTAGGTCATGTCAACAGCACTTTACTATTTGTCTATGGAGAGTTTCCTAGTCAACAATGGTACCTAACTTCTGAGAGAGGGAATTTGATGTTTGGAAGAACGACCTTGAAATAGGTACACTCCGTCTATGTTGAAAGCTTACACACACTTACCTTGACGGGTTCCATTATGGTCATCCATAGTAGAAATAAACAAGGTAAGCTTGTAACCGTTCAGATACACTCTCGAGGTTTGAATCTCGGTCAGGTGTACTAAGGATGTTTTTAGGCATTCCCCCGTGGTCCGGATCCCACGTTAAACTGTAGGTCCTCCATTTAATTTCACAATCACCCTACCATTACACAGCGTAAGTGCGTATAACCCGAACGGGTAGTAAGACGCGGTGCTAATAATTTTTTTTCATAAATGGTTTTCCACTCTTTCTCTACGCAAACATGGGTACAATCCCTCTAAATACTACCTTCCTTATCTCTAAAAAATCATTAGTGTAATTAGTAGATAGGCGTATAATTGGTACTAAGACGCGGTGTTAAAAAGAAACCACTCGATTTAATTTAAGAACGAAATTCCATAGTTAATGCGATTAATGTTAAGTGGTTTAATAAGTCGCAAATACATTGAGATAGTCTCGACGCTCGCTACTAGCCTCCATAATGGTTTGGGATAATCCGGATCGCTACAGTAGCTCCATGGCTTCTTTGGTGCTGAGTGACAGCTCACAGCTGAGAGCTGACGGCCTTGAAAAGTTACCAGAACAGATTATGTATCCCTACGCCGAACCCTATGATCTGCAAAAAAAACATGTGTTAAGCAGCTGTCACTTCTTACGGTCAAAATTTAGGTATGTACCTAAATGTTGGCTGTCAGAAGTCAGCACCAAAGAAGCCACGGGGCTACTGTACAATCCATTCATGTTAATAATTCTCGTTACTAATTATTGCGGATCAGTAGTTCTATAAACTACAGTGGTTTGGTTTCTTTCCTTCACTGGCAGCAGCTTTTTATTATAGTTCACACATTTTTATCTTTTTTGCAAAACCTGTTTTTTATTTATTGCTTTATAGGGACATTTTAGGTATTGTTGCTCATAAAACTGTATCCTTTATTGGATATCTGCAATTAGATTTTCGAGACACGCGGTTTTTTGGCGCCATTCAATAATCAAAAGAAAGTAATTATTATAACCACCGGTATTTTTTTTTAATCGTGTCTTACTACCCGTTTGGCTTATTCCACGTCCGTAATTAAAAACGGCCATGGTTGTACGCCTATGTACTAGTTACGATAATGGGTTAAGAATGAGTAAATTTAATTTTAAACGAAGTATCCAAATTTGTTAAGGTGAGAGCCGGGGGTGGGGGTAAGAAAGAATAAAAACCAATTTGAGAAAAAAACCACCCTCATTACACCCGACCGGGATTCGAACTTTGATCTATCCTTAATTTGGCAGTCTAGTCTATTATTATTATTATTATTAGCACCGCGTCTTACTACCCGTTCGGGTTATACGCACTTGCGCTAATGTGTACTGGTAGGGTGATTGTGAGATGAAATGGAGGACCTACAGTTTAACGTGGAATCCGAACCACGGTGGAGGCCTGGCATTCCTCACGTTCACAAGATGTCTTGTCAGAGGTGAAGGAAGGGTTTGGTAATCAGATAAATTTGTGCCGGGACCGAGGATTGAACCCCGGCCGCCATCATAGAAGTCTGACACCTTACCCCTAGACCTCTAGTCTATTGCTAGAGTGATGACTTAAGAGCATTCGACCACCGAAGAAGGTAATTACCGTGATCAGGTGCCCGGACGGGTAGTAAGACGCGGTGGTGAGAGCAACTAGACAGATCTCACCGAGTGAACATGTGTGAATATGTGAGCAGTAGTGACCAGGTCTGATGCAGTCCGCTCGGTCTGGAGGCAGCTGTGAGGCTATATTTAACACCTCGCCCGCCACCAGACCCGTCGCGGGACTGGGGCGTAAAAACAAACACGCCGTGGTGCAACCGACAGATGAGCGATCAACGTCTCAACACAGCCTCAGTCGGTTCATTCCTGTGAGATACCGTTATTACTTTTTATACTGTATCGGGTGACCTGGCGGTCTAGGTGTCAGACTTATGTGCTGGCGGCCGGGGTTCAATCCTTGGTCCCGGCACAGATTTATCTGATTACCAAACCCTTCCTTCACCTCTGACAAGACATCTTGTGAATGTGAGGAATGCCAGGCCTCCACCGTGGTTCGGATTCCACGTTAAACTGAGTTTGTACCCAGTCCCCAAGCGTTAATTCCCATGAAACACCGTCAGTAAAGTTTGTACCCAGCCTCCAAGCGTTCATGCCCGTGAAACACCGTCAGTAGAGTTTATACCCAGCCTCCAAGCGTTCATGTCTGTGAAACACCGTCAGTAGAGTTTGTACCCAGTCTCCAAGCGTTCATGCCTGTGTAACACCGTCAGTAGAGTTTGTACCCAGTCCCCAAGCGTTCATGCCTGTGTAACACCGTCAGTAGAGTTTGTACCCAGTCCCCAAGCGTTCATGCCTGTGAAACACCGTCAGTAGAGTTTATACCCAGCCTCCAAGCGTTCATGCCTGTGTAACACCGTCAGTAGAGTTTGTACCCAGTCCCCGAGAGTTCATTCCCATGAAACACCGTCAGTAGAGTTTATACCCAGTCTCCAAGCGTTCATGCCTGTGTAACACCGTCAGTAGAGTTTGTACCCAGTCTCCAAGCGTTCATGCCTGTGTAACACCGTCAGTAGAGTTTGTACCCAGTCCCCAAGAGTTCATGCCTGTGTAACACCGTCAGTAGAGTTTGTACCCAGTCCCCAAGCGTTCATGCCTGTGAAACACCGTCAGTAGAGTTTATACCCAGCCTCCAAGCGTTCATGCCTGTGTAACACCGTCAGTAGAGTTTGTACCCAGTCCCCGAGAGTTCATTCCCATGAAACACCGTCAGTAGAGTTTATACCCAGTCTCCAAGCGTTCATGCCTGTGTAACACCGTCAGTAGAGTTTGTACCCAGACTCCAAGCGTTCATGCCTGTGTAACACCGTCAGTAGAGTTTGTACCCAGTCCCCAAGAGTTCATTCCCATGAAACACCGTCAGTAGAGTTTGTTACCCAGTCCCCAAGAGTTCATTCCCGTGAAACACCGTCAGTAGAGTTTGTACCCAGTCCCCAAGAGTTCATTCCCGTGAAACACCATCAGTAGAGTTTATACCCAGTCCCCAAGAGTTCATTCCCATGAAACACCGTCAGTAGAGTTATACCCAGTCTCCAAGCGTTCATGCCTGTGTAACACCGTCAGTAGAGTTTGTACCCAGATTCCAAGCGTTCATGCCTGTGTAACACCGTCAGTAGAGTTTGTACCCAGTCCCCAAGCGTTCATGCCTGTGTAACACCGTCAGTATGAGTTTGTACCCAGTCCCCAAGCGTTCATGCCTGTGAAACACCGTCAGTAGAGTTTATACCCAGCCTCCAAGCGTTCATGCCTGTGAAACACCGTCAGTACAACTGGTATAGTTGGTAAAGAGCGTGTCATAGAAGCAAGACCGGTTGGGATAATCCAGCGCCTCCTTATAAGGACCGGGAATCGAGTCAAGACCCACACGAATCCCGATCCCTCGGTTAAAACGAGTCAATGAACTGCCACGGCACGGCCTCCTGGATGATCAAGACATACATATTATCTCTTAGATGTAATTTAATTGACGAACATAAGGCGCCGTGATAACGAGGCGCTTCCTTTTTTTTTCAGTCTTGTTATTGGAGGTATCTTTCTTTTTTTATTATCTCTGAATGGCACTTTAGGACGACCGGAATCTCCCGATTAGGGTCGATCCTTACACACGTGGCAGTTTTAGAAAACTTTTTTTTTTATTTGGGTCAACTGTACCGTCTCTAGATAAGGCGATAATTGGGATTCATTCTCAACGACGAGGATTTTTTTAATCAACTTAACATAGTAGTTATGGTAGGTTTATGGAAGGGAGACACTTCTAGAATAAACAAACAATTTTTAGGTAAATAATAAATTATATTTACTAGTTTATTTGTATAAATTAATTGGTATTAGTATATACTAAAAGGGACATCTCCAGATCGATTTGTTATAATTATATAACCTGTACTCATCACAATACATTGCTAGGATAATCAAGTCTCGTAGATTACGGTGGACAAGACATTCAACGCGATTGAGAGAATCTAAAACCTCGTTCAGGGTATTTATTGGCCGGCATTTCGGCAAACCTATTGAGAAGAGAACAATGGGAAGACCTTTAGACGTAGATGGGAGGATAACTGAAAGAAATAGGGTGTAATGAGGTGGACTGGTGAGAACTAGCTCAAGATAAAGATAGGGTGTAATGAAGTGGACTGGTTAGAACTAGCTCAAGATAAAGATAGGGTGTAATGAGGTGAACAAGGTAGAGCTAGCTGAAGATAGGAATAAGGGGGGCGTACGTTTGTAAGTACGACAATGAACTGTCAGTTCCTAATGCCACAGAGTAAGTACTTAGGACATACAGATCACAGTGTTTTAATCGTTCAAAGATGGTCTTTTCCCAATTTTATAATACATACCACTTTTTTGTTTCTACAAAATACCCCAATCAGTCGTGCCCCACGTGGAATGTTGATTTGGTATTTCTTTCTTTTCACGTAGTCTCACAAAACAGCACTTTTACTCATTTTTTACGTTACCCGCCTCAATTCTATAGATTTTTTTTGGTACGTCAAATAGTTTTTAAGAAAGGTGTAGATTTTTCTCATTCTTTCAACGATTATTATTAAATAACCATCGGATCTTTAATTAGGTCGTTAATGTAATGACCTTAGGTGTGTAGAAGTGAGTATGAAACAAATCTAGAAGATCCAAGTTCCATTCCCAGAACTTTATTTTTTATGTAAAGCCTTATTATGAAAACCCATCACGAACCAGGATTGCTAACCAATCACCTAACCTTATCGATCTTTCGCCGTCAGCTACGCCAGCACAGACGTTCTTACTTGAATTTGAAACGCGACCCTTACACCCCCCCTCCCTTTACTTCCCCCCTCCAGGTCAAGTTTTTAACGCCCTCGCTAACGACCGGTTAATTACATTTTAATGTTCGCTGGAGTCTCAAGGCCGCACATTAGCAATGAATGATCGTTCGTCCGACTTGACACAAACCGTATTATTCCGTCATTTTTTTATGTCGTAATTATTTATGAGTTTACCTCAATTGGAAAGATTGGGTTTCATTCGGAACCGTATACATTGAGCTTTTTTTAAAAAATAAAAAAATGACTTTATCAATCTTGTTTCATATAAAAGTGTCGACTACAAAATTGCCTCGAATCGCCAACGAGAGAATTTAATGTATCTGGAAAAATAAAATTTGAAGTACTGTTGGGTTAACATCTCGATTTTTGTTTCTGTTTCAGGTCCACGCGAAACACGAGGAGAAATCCGAGAGTAAATCTGTCTACAGAGAATATAACCGCGAGTTTATGCTGCCCAAGGGTACCAACCCGGAGTCGATCAAATCCTCCCTGTCCAAGGACGGCGTGTTGACGGTCGAGGCACCCTTACCTGCGATAGAGGGAGAGAAACTAATCCCCATAGCGCAGAACTAAAATAACAAATACATATTTATATTAAAGACACATTCACACCTCCCCTCAAACATTCATTTATACACCACTTTGTAAGCGAGTAGCTATTTCACACACATCTAAAGTTCCTTTTTTCTTTTTGTATCGACCACTCGCGCGCATGCGCTATACCTAATTTTCTATTATACGCACGCTTAGGCGCGTTGATTTGAATTGGTGGCGTCATCTAAGTTGGCGCGCGCGCGTTTCATCAGTAGGCTTGGCCCAAAATTAAATAGTTGGCAGCACTGTATGAATTCTGAATGTGCTTTGTTTGTGATTTTATGTGTACAATGTAAAATTAAAATGACTGAGGAAGAACAAATACATTTGTTTTCACTGTCGAAGGTGAGCCAAATTGTAAGTTAGGCAGCACACACAGTAATAAATTGTTCCATGTTTGTTGAATAGAAAGGAGCATTTACTATTTTTTTTTTTGTAAATAAGGGGTGCGCAACAATATAAAAATATAAACCTTAGTAATTATTCTTATAGAAACAATCTATATAGCATCTGTACAAGCAAAGCTGTGTGTTAATGAGACTGAAATGATGAAATAGCTATGGTTATTATTGCACTTACTGAGTAATGTTTTGGGCTAGCCATTAAAATTTAATGACTTACAAGGGGGGAGAAATGTCACTCATGTGCATCATAAATTATTTTTGTTAAAATAAAATGTACTATGCTGTAGTTTTGCTACATTTCTTTCAGTAACATTTTTGAAATAGTTTTACATTGTATGTTTTTAATTATTGAAAAAGTTAACTAGCTTCATTGTTGTGAATGTTAAATTTTGGTTTTTAGCCCTATCATTAAGAATACTATGTTCTATGTGCCACGTTGAGATTTTATATTTCTGAAATATTAATAAAATAAATGTAGCTTACAGAAATTAACATTAAGCCTACATTTTTTAGATAAATATTTAACTTGAACAATTAAAATTTCAGAGTCTATTTATTATGCCAAATTATAATACATTTGCAATAATTTAACTTTAAAAAAATATATATTATTTTGAAGCTAACAATTTTGTTTGGCGTTCATTACTTTCAGAATGTAATTTTTTTTAAATTACTTCCTTTCTAAATTAAGTTGCTAATTTAATACATCAATTTATACTTTAAAAATCTTAATTCATATTTATTTTACTATTGTAAAGTAGCACTTGATTAAATTTCACATAATTTTACTATATTATAATATTATTGTTAGTTTAAAAATCCAATAACTTAAATACATTAATTTAAGATAAAAACATTATTTATATTATAATAAGAACTAAAAGACCATGTTATTCATATAAAAAAAGTGGCTTTGAAACTGTTATATTGGTAGATTGATAGTCTGGTTGTTATTATTGGTCTATTTAGAGTTACAATAACATAACTATGCTTTCTATGTAAGTAGGCCTATTCAATTTTATCATCAAATAATATCAACCATTCATTTTTGAAAACTTAAACATGCTTGACTGCTCCTAAGTAGGCCTATTATTCATTACATTTTTGACGTTTGCAGTACTAAATAATTTTTTTTGTAGTATTTTATTTACATTTGAATTGTTGCTAAATAAATGTATGATTGTGATAGGCCTGGTAATTATTTTATTTCGAAGAAACAGAGCACACTATACATTTTAAGTGTTGAAGAAATAAATAAAATAAAACCATCTTATATATTTTATTTCAACATCCTATAAGCTAGTCTCCCAATCAACCCTTACCCTTTAAATAAATCTGTGTGTTATTTTAAAAATTGGTCTTACACCAAAATATGAATGAAATGTACCTATGAAATTGTAAACTTTAAATTCTAAGTTTTACAGTCTAAAAAAAGAACAATATAAAAGGCGAAATTAATTAATTTTCAACAATGTTTCAAGGAAAATTTGCCTCTCTAGAGTCCAAGTAAATCTGGCATATCAAAGTTGCGTCCCACGCCCTTTATGAGGAACCATCATAAATTGCAACTTTATTAAAACATTTTTTTAAGAAAATGTAACATTTTGGAATACAATATTTTGGAAATTCGGCATAATTTGTATAATTATGGTATTTAAAGTTGATGTATAAAATCTGCACGCTTTCTTCGACAGGGATAAATTCTCAAAAACTGTTGAATTTGCACAACAACTATACATGCATTGTTTAGCAGCACATAACATATGTTAACAATATATTTACCACATGAAATTAAACCAAACAACCTGAGATCTCTTGTCTTTAAGGACACACATTTGTCAACAATTATTGTAAAAATGACTTTGTAATAAGATTTAAAGCCCAACATTAACACCATTTTTGCAAATAAAAAGTTACACATTTTTGGTAAAAAAAAGGGGGTTATTCTTAGAATCAACGATAAAGCCTTTTTCAAACAACCAAGTAATTTATTTTTTAGTAAGAGCACAACAAAACATTCTAAATTAATTATTGATGATTGTTTAGGAGATTTGGAAGTTCCACAAGTGTCATTTCTATAAGAAATACCTCAGTGTGAGGGTATTTGTTCTTAAGTTGGTGGTACCAACCCCCTCATACCCGATTAATCGGGAGAGTTAGATACAAGACTGCGTTTGGACCAGAAAAAATATCAAAGTACAGTTTTATAGATTCCTCATTTGACAATGAAACTGGAATTAGTATAATAGTTTTTTCATTTAAATTTATCTTTTTTCAATATTATGGCATTTAAAACATTTATTATCAAACTGTTTTACTGCTTTAAATTTCACTGTTTTCAAATAAATAAATTAGAATACATAAAACCGTGCCACGATGAGATTTCTGGCTAGAGCTGTATTACTATCAAATTTTCATAAGTGGGGGG
>CABEEJ010001298.1:21878-36746 GCA_901482245.1 Timema douglasi | reverse complement strand
AAAAACTATTTTGAAAAAAAAAAAACAGCCTCAGTACACCCGACCGAGATTCGAACAACGCTCATCCCAAGGGCGGCTTAAAGGCCGTGCAAATCGGGCGCCAGCTTGGGTGGGCGCCAAACAGAGCTAAACCTAACCTACTGAGCGTGATATGAAAATAATCCCCAAACCTAACAAATCCTCCCCGGGCGTGAAATTTTCCTCGGGCCGCCCTTTCCTGTCGTCGACGGTCTAGTCTACTGTGAGAGTAGCTCCTTAGACCATGCGGCCATCGAATCAGGTCATTTACTAATTAAACGGGCTAAGAATGTATATACAATTTTATACCCCACCCCCCCCATTTTGGTAACATGAGTGAGTTTCCAGTCAGTGAGCTTAGGTAGGGTACCGTGTTCGATTACCGACATGGCTGAAAAATGTGTAGTCGGTGAAATGTGGGATTCCTCTTTCTCAGTGATGTTTTAACGGCCTGGGGCTGGACGTTGTGTACTTTTTAGATTTAAGTTAGTTTATAAGTGGTGTGCTGATATTAGAAAAAAAACACAATATTATATGGATAGGTTTTTTTTAAACCTCATAAACCTCTCTTCCATGGTAGAAAAGTTTTATTTTAATGGTGTCAGAAAAGAGGCTAAAACTGGCTCTTGTAATAAAAACATGAATACATGATAAAAGTAACTTAATATAAATACAAAAAATATTCAAAACTCTAAGAACAAAATAAATTGAATACATGGTTGAGCCATTGCAAGCAAAGCTACATTTCATTTGGTTTCGATGGAGAACACTGGGCGCGACACAATACATGCTATTTATCGGTCTTGGATTGGCAAGTACATAGCAGAGCGCTCTGTTAGTCATTTGTCGGACTTAGGCCTCCCATTTTCTAGTGTAGTAAACAAGTTTGTGGGATATTGTGAAAATTAAAAAACATAAATAAGAACAAATAACGTGTTACAACTTTCAGACTAACAACTCTCTGAATCTGGATATTATAGGTACTTTAATTTTAATTTCAGGAGATGAAATTAAAATTAAAGTACATATAATATCCAGATTTCAGATCACGTAGTTGACAGCTGAGCAGATTGTGTTCAAACTCGCGCATGCGCATTTATTACGGCTTATACTGTGACTAGCGTAGTATCATATTAAAGTGTTTCTATTGGTTGGTCGTTCCAGGATGTCGACGAATCATTGATGAGTAGAACAAATAAAATTTCTGGTGCCTTCTTCAACCTTCTCTTACATTCAAGACACAATAGGAATAGAATATTCCAGAACAAATGAATCAATACAAAACTAAACATTTGGGATTTGTTCAGTTCTTATATAAGCGTGAAAGGAAATTGTTTGGCTCATTTGTGAATCGACTTCTGTCAAGCTAGAGCAATACCTCTGAGTTTATTTGCACGAAGCTAGTTTCTGTGAAATTCTCTTGTTAATATTGTGTTAAAGTGTTTTAAGACGTCGTCGAAAATGTTTCAACAATCACGAAAACTTCTACCCGTCTTTAACTCTTGCCGCAGGGCTTTGCAAGTGCAACAGCCAATTCAACGTCGCAATTTATGGGATTTGACTCGTAACAACGACATGAAATCTCTGATCCGTGACATGGAGAATCAAATGGAAAGACTGGAGCGAGATCTATTCAGACTCAACCCTTTCCGCCGTGTCGTTTCGCCAAGGTTCATCCCCATCCAGGGACAGCAAAGCGCCAACAATACCTACCGTGTAAATCTCGATGTCCAAGGTTTCAAACCGGAGGAAATCAACGTTTCCGTGAAGGACAAGATTCTGACTATCAAGGCAAAGATGGAACGTAACTCCGAGGATGGCAGCAAGTACTTCCAAGAGGTAATCAGGGAATTCACTCTACCAGAGAACGTCGAACAGGACACGATGAAATCCTATCTGACCGATGAGGGGGTGCTGACGCTCGAAGCCGAATGCAAGCCTGGCGAGAAGCTTAAAGAACTGCCCGTATCCAAGAACTGAAGAAATGTAAGTTAAAATCAAATAATGTAGTGGGGACCTCGATCATACATGTAGAACTTAGTACTAGTGAGAATATTTTCAATTTGACTCGATTTAAATGTTTAACCTATCTTTAGTAAGCTGTTTCTGGTGCAGGTATTTTAAGCTAGGAGTTAAACAAAACACAATTTCTTATACAGTTTAGTGCGTACGAGTAATTTGCACAACTTCTTATGTAAACACACAGAATAGGCCTTTCCATTGCCTCCCATTCCCCCATTCTTTTTTTTTCTCTGTTACGTCCAGATTGTTGGTGCTGAGAGTAGGCCTATGTGACATTTTGGCACCTGATTGAGTATTTTTTTCCAAGCAAGCTAAACATTACAAAGTAACTCAAATCACACCACAATTTTAGATGGGTCATGGAGGTTTGTTACACTTTTTTTTTAAAAAGGTATAAAAAGCATTGTTTACCAACATTGATTCAAATAAGACTCCTACCAAGGTTAGTAATTTCGAAAATATATGTTTGGACTTGTATATTTCACCTGAATGTATAACGAGACTAAAGTTTACAGCTTGACACCAACATCTTGGCCGTGTCTGAATAGTTTGTCCCCTACGCACTTGTGCACTTTACTGCACGCAAGTACAGCTAGATCCATCTGGTGGCTAATTCTGAAATATGCTAAAGGACAAGTCATATGTCCCTGAGTAAAGTGCGCAATAAGGGGTGCAATTGTACACTGAAAGAGAATTCAGACACCATCAAGAATAACCTTTGCTTTAAGCTGACGCCATTGCAACTTTAAAGGGCACTTGGCTTCCAAGGGCCCTTAGGCTGACTATTCGGATACGGCCCTTGTCCCCCCCCCTCCCTCCTTAGCAAGTTACAATCTAGAAAATGGGATATTTATTCCCTTCACCCAACACAGATTATAAATCTTTTTTATTTTAGTGAATTCACATTTGAATTCTGACAAAAGTTAATCTTTATTTAACTCTCAGATGAACTCGATTGGTATAATGCAACAAAACCCCGCAGGAGAGTATTGCGAGTTGATCGATGGTTAAGGTCGTGCACTTTTACAGATATTTGATCCTGCCATCACTTGGGTGTTTGGATTGCTTATAAGCATTTTTAATTTTCTTGAATTTAGTATCATTGTATTCCTTGCATTATTTTGAGTTTAATGGCAGGCCCTATATACATTTTGTAATTTTAAAGTTAACAAATCCAAACAGAATTTTCACTCTCAACGAAGGTGTAAAATTGGCTCTATCTGTACACTTGACTAGATGAATGTACACTTGTCGCACACTTGAGATATACTTCAAGACTATTTGAATGGCAGTCTGCACTGCTGCTTCCTACAGATGAGCTTAGAAACTAAAATAAACATCATTTATCAGATCACATTACCTGAGCTCTCTCTCTTTCTGGGTGTGAGGGGTGCAGCGGCATATTTTGTGACTATTCGGACAGATCTACACTTGATCACGTGATTGCCAATGAAACTCACGTGAACGCCAAGAGTCGATGACCAAGCGTGAAGTAGACTTCGTGTGTAGCCAAATAAGTTTAGACTACCCTGCAGATGTCATGTGTATTCTGATCTGACATTTTATTGACAATACTTTTTTGTCCTAAATAATGACACTGCAAGGTATATTTCATTTTTTTGGGGCCCATTTTGGGGGTCTGCTATGTGCTGCACTTTGCTAATATTTTGATAAGTCTGGAATAATTTTTTTAATGAGATGCAAGCTTTATAAACTTTGCTAGAATGAATGGATCAAGTGCAGTTTAAATAGATTTATTGTAATAAATCTAAGCACATAATTTTTATACTTGGGTCCTCACCACTTTGATAGGTAATTTGCCATAGGATTGCTGGTAAAAGTTAACCAGATCTAATCGAGTATGTATCGAATCTTTCTCAAAGCTAGGCCTTTGAGAGACATATTTTGGTGGTGTGAATATAGGCCTACCTAAAAAAACTATAATATATTTTGTAATCCTTAAGGAAGTATTAGGCCTACCGCATCTACTAAAGTTGACAACTTTCAGCCATACTTGTGGTAAAAATCTTGTGATCCGAGTTACCGCAGCTCCTATGGCAAATGAACTGTAGACAAATGTTTTATTGTAGTGTTTTATAAAACTTTTTTCAAGGGTGCATGACCGATGTCTGTAACTATCACAAATACAGCCAATATTAATTACTTAGTTTTTAAAAAAAAATTATTTGGGCAATTAATGATTCTTGCCTGTGTTGCTGAATGTTATCTTGAATGTCCATTCACCTAAAACTGTCAAATGTCTAAAAAGTTTTATCTCAAAATCCTAGCATTCAACAATTAAATTAAAAAAAAAGTTTCTACAATAAATTGTTTTTGTACTTGCATGGCTTTCTTTACACAGCAGAACCTTTCTGAATCATTAATTTATACAATAAATGGTAGTGTAGGTTTATTAGTGTAAATTTTTAATGCAATATAAAATAATTAAAACATATTGTAAAAAAAAAATGTATCACGTTTGAAGTTTTTTTTCTTTCAATATTTTCAAAGACTGAAACTTTTTTTTACTAGATAAATTAGATAGGCCTGTTCAAAGTTATATCTTTTGGTAGTGTTGGTTCCCACTTGTTAAAAGACTGAATAGTTAAAATAAGCTTAGAGTTAGTTTAGTTTTAGCAACCTTTGAGAACAGAATATTTTTGTAAAGTATTTAGAAAAATCTTTAGGTGGTTTACCTTAAAAGCATGTAGTTTTTATTTACCAAGTGTTAGTGTTGATATTTCGATAGGCTAACTTTTGCTGATTTTGATAGCATATTTCAATTGTAAAAAGTTCCTATTTGGTTTGCCGTGAGAATAAGTTTCAATAAAAGATGTGCAAGCCATCATTTACTTTGTTAATTGACATTATTGTTAAATGAGTCATAAAAGTGAATACTAATTAGGCATTATCAAAATAACTGATCTTTTAAAGGAGTTTTAGACTTTATGAAAAAAAAATAGCCTTCTATGTTTGGTGATAATAGATGGAGTAAATTATAACTATTTGTAATAACAAACTTCTTGAAATTTTAATTTATAATAATTAAAAAAACAAAAGTTCTGAGCTCTAGCAGACAGAAAGAGAATAATAAAAGTTGCCAGTCAAACATAGCACAACTGAATTAGTCGGTTCTAACAGCTTTGTCAGACAATTTACAATTGGATTTTTTATGCAAATTTTTATGGGTTTTGAATTATCTGTGGCGTTGTAGAGCCAGTCCATGGTGAATTATTTTCCTAAACCATTTTCGAACTAATAATAATTTTAATCAAATATTGATGTGTGTTTATAGACATCTTCATAACTAGTTTTACAAGATTGCTGGCTTCTTTAATCTGTCAGATCTTGCACACTTAATGGTTTATAAAACTATTTATATAGATTCAAAGCATAAGTAGGTTAAGACTAAAAGATTTATTGGTTTTTATTTATCTACATTTCGTCACCAGAGATGTTCTATGTCCAATTTTTCACTGTCTCAAATTTAACAATTTTGGAGATATAACACTTGCATTCTTGGGTGACTATTTGTAAATGTGAAAAAGTTTTGAAAACTATTGATTCAAAATATTACTCTTAATGATAATGGTTAATAAAATAAATTGTACATTTAATAATGCATTTTAAAATCAAGTGTTAGAAACATATTATTTGGTAACCTTGTGGCACATTAATCATAAAGAGATTTGTTTTGGATTAATTTTGTTCAAAAAGTTTTGTGTGTTTTGAGTGCCATCAGACGAGATGAGTGTTACAGTTAATTGTGCAAGGTCTGAGATGTTAAATGTTTGTGTAGTGTGCAGACTACAAATACAACCTAGCAAGTGTTTAGATTTGTGAATTTTTTCAAGATATTATGTTTACTCTAAATAATCACTGTTTATAATTTTGATACCAAGACTGAATTTAATGCATAGGCACACATATTAATTTAAATAGAAAGTAAGAGTGTAATAATTATGAGTTAAACATTTAACTTTATATATTTTTTTGAGTGTTGCATTTTTTATTGTAATATTTTTGTCAATAAAATAATTTGGAAAAAACCATTTATCTTCTCTATTCATCTCTACCTTGTTTCATTTTTTAAGATAGATTTAATTTCTAAGATATAACGAAGTGCAGGTATTTTAGACAAAAATCCACCTCCAAATATATTCTTTTATTATATACAATCCATATTGTAAAATAGATGTCAGTGCTTTTATTTTACCCTCTTGAAATATCTACTGCGCATGTGCACCTTGAAACCAATATATTTTTAGTCGAGTCAAATTAAACACTACTTGCATCAAATTCAATGACCTGCTAGTAGATATATTTCTTTTTATTATTAAAAGTTAAATACCTATAGCATTTCACAGCCTTGAACTAACTTAAAACTATAAGACACCACAGCCAACTCGCATTCTTGTTTAATTTATCACTGAAAGGTTAAACACACAATAAATGATACATTTTTTGGCCATACCAGGAATCAAACCTGTGATTCTCTGCTCAGGCAAGATACTTTCAGACTTTGAATCATGTTAAATTATTAAATCTCTTTCAAAACACATTTCACCAAAGAGTTTCTTCATAACAAACTTATACAGGGGGTCATAATTGACATACACCCTGTTTATTTTATTTGTCTTTGAAACTTTGCACACAATTAGTCATAGTTGTACTTGGAATGATCCAGATGCTATTAGTACTTATCAACACCAGTTGACATCACACATTGACAGATAAAATGAAGATTGAAGTACACCCGGAGAGGAGGGAATGATCACTTCTGACAGCAGCTGGGATGTTAAACTAGGAACATCCTGAAGGTATAACATAAAAACACATTTAGCATGTTTTGAAAACACTAAGAGAAGAGCTATTTTAAAATGTGTAAATATGGTTGAGCCACATCTAAATATCATATTCTTTAAACTAAGTTGATGGTCTCTTGAATTTTCATTTTATGCCCAATAAAATTATTTGTGGCTTTCCATACCATTGTGACAATATGGATGTAAAAAATGTCAACTTATTTTATTCAAAATAAAACTTTTATTTGAAAAGTTGACTGGAAATCTTGCCAATATATATATTCATGCCTGAATTTATCTTCTTCCTTAAGGCCCGTTGACACGGTGTTAGTGCACTAATGAGTTTAATGGTATTAGCTTACTAACATGCTAGTTGTGTTGACACGATGTTAATGGACTAATGCAAGTTTAGTGGTATTAGCTTACTAACATGTTAGTTGTGTTGACACGATGTTAGTGGACTAATGCAAGTTTAGTGGTATTAGCTTACTAACATGTTAGTTGTGTTGACACGATGTTAGTGGACTAATGCAAGTTTAGTGGTATTAGCTTACTAACATGTTAGTTGTGTTGACACGATGTTAGTGGACTAATGCAAGTTTAGTGGTATTAGCTTACTAACACGTTGTGTTGACACGATGTTAGTGGACTAATGCAAGTTTAGTGGTATTAGCTTACTAACATGCTAGTTGTGTTGACACGCATTTTTCACTTGTATTAGTACCGCTTCTAAATATTATTATTATTAGCACCGCGTCTTACTACCCGTTCGGGTTATACGCACTTACGCTAATGTGTAATGGTAGGGTGATTGTGAGATGAAATGAAGGACCTACAGTTTAACGTGGAATCCGAACCACGGTGGAGGCCTGGCATTCCCCACATTCACAAGAGGTCTTGTCAGAGGTGAAGGAAGAGTTCGGTAATCAGATAAATCTGTGCCGGGACCGAGGATTGAACCCCGGCCGCCAGCACAGAAGTCTGACACCTTACCCCCTAGACCGCCAGGTCACCACAGCTTCTAAAAACATGGCTGAAAATTAAGAGTGGTGATAACTGGTCTCTCTATTGGAGCATTTTTTTTATCACGTCATTCCATAAAAAAACGTTAGCGATTAGTGTGTCCCCTATTTCTTAGTTCCTTAATACATTAAAATATATTTTAGTTGATCCCAAATAATAATTAAATTATTTTACTTGATTTGTTAACTTATTTAGAATACACATTAAATAAAATTAAACTGAAATAAGGTCAATAAATCCCAATACAACCAAACTCGGTAGGGTATTTTTTTAAATAGTTCCAACCCAGGATTTTTCAACCCTGTTTTAAATGTTGGCATACTATTAACAAAATATATTGTTAAATTCTAGGTATGCTTAAAATAATTTTTTTAGATAATAGGCCTAAATTAATTTGTAGATTAGTTTAGATATAAACTATCTGGTTTGCTATGAGAAAAAAATATTATGTTGCGTATCTATTCAAGTAGCCAAAGCGTTATTACAAAGTGTTAGACGTGTACTACAATGTTTTATTATTTTTGATTGTGTATTAAAAAAAATTACACATGCCATGTTAATTGGTAGGTAATTTGATTAATTATTTACCGATATTAAATAACATCTCTCAAAAAGCACATAGGTGACCAACTTTTTCAGTTGCAAGTGGACTTGCATGTTAGTAGTTTGCTTGTCTGTCTACACGATGCAAGCTGTGCGCGCGCACAGCCAAATTAGTGTACTTGCATTAGCCAACTAACACCGTGTCAACGGGCCTTTAATGGTTAAAAAGGAATTCTCTTCCTTAAGATGCTTGTCGTGTAGAGCTCGACTGCTGAGGACGGGGAGATCGAGGTTCGAATCTCGGTCGAGCAAACTGGGGGTGGTTTTTCCTAAATGGTTTTCCACTCTCCCTCCACGTAAATGCGGGTTCACTTCCTCTAAGTCAACATAAAGCGTATAACCCGAACGGGTAAGACGCGGTGCTAAATATTATTATCTTCCTTAAGCAATCAAAATTATATTTAGTGCTTTTGACTTGTGAAAGTAAGCCTGAAAAAGGAGTAATATCAGTCAGCAAGAAGTTCAATGGATATTTGTAACCATTTTCGCATCTGACACACACAACTATCTAAACATTTTGAAAAGTTCCAACTGTTTCCCCAGTTTGTTTTAATTCAATTGTAGACAGCTGATCAGGTGTGACAAGGGCCTGTTAAGGAGAGATATGGGGCAAAATATTGTACTTGCCCCACCTCGGTGTCCCTGACATTTTACTCTAATGGTAAACATTTCAAAGAGAAGCTGCTTCCGTGGTCTATAGGTGTCAATCTCACAAGAGAGTGGATTGCCAAAGATCGGGGTTTGAATACCAGTTGGATGGTTTTCCATTCTCCCTCCACATTAATGCGGTGGAACTTCTAAGTTCAACATTTCTCATGCCTAAGACTATCGTGTAAGTAGTACATATGCACAGTCTCCGGTGAACCTCAAAAATTACTTTGTTTTATGTGTGTGTATTTTTTTTTTTTTTTACTTGAAATTGTTCTGGTAAGCCCAAAAACCTTGCTCTGGAACGTTGACAGAGATAGTGTCACAAATTGTAGCCATATAATTTCAGACTGCCCCTATCAAGCCAAGTCTATAAGATTGAACCAACTGCACCTTTGCACCCTGATACCGACACCACAAGCAAAGAGGGCATGCTAAGAGACCATAAACAACATAAACAAAGGGTGAAAATAATTTAAAGAACGCAATACACAACATTATTCAGTTTTATTGTCAACAGTTGATGGTATACATGTTTTCAAGGTCACATTTGGAATGAGGACGAGAGGATCAATTGTATATTAATACACACAAGTTTATTTGTAACAAAAACACATTTGAATCTCCTTAAAAATAAAATACGATTGTTAAAAAATAAAAATGATTATTTCAAAGACTAAAATTGAACATAAACAACCAAACAACATGTCTTGCTTATGATCTATCCATGTGAATTTTTTATGAGCTTAAATTCTATATTTTACGGTAGTCAAAATTTGGGCCTTTGTGAGTAGCAGACAGTAAAGTAGTCCAATATATATATACTTTAGATCTTTGACAAGGCCATTTCCAATACTAAAACGATAATGAACGGTATACACCCCATTTACACTGAATGTTAAGCTTGCAAGCTTACTTTTTCAGAGTAAACAAAGTGTATGTAACTTTGAAAAGATCTCTTCAATAAAATTACTCCCATGATGACACTTAATCAACAAACATTAACCCTTTAAACAAGAGTTTAAAAAAAAACAACATAACAATGAAAACTTGAAAAATAATAACCATGTCATTAAAATTAATAAACATTTAACTTCCACCAATTTTTAAATATTAAAAAATGTGATGTAGTAGTTATCTTAAAGTGTTAACAATATTATCTTTAAAAAAAATCCCTTTTCAAACAATTTATTTGTTAATGAATTTACTGCTATAATACTCAGAAGCTCTCTTAATAAACATATAAGAGAATCAATGCAGCCATGGCTTTGCCCAAATGAATGTATGACAGGAAATTACTCACAAATGTGTTAAAATACAACAATATTTCCTTGAATGTGGAATGTCAATCTACCTAACCCTATATCTCATAATAAAGTACAGCTAGAGTTTGTTCACGATAGGTTTTTACCTGGATGACAGTTCGAAAATCATATGTTTAGGTTTTGGGTTGCCAACACTTGTAAAGTATCACAGTTTTGTTATATACGTTAAGTTTTTAAATTACCTCTTATATTTTACATTTAAAATAACATGATTTCATTAACTGTTTTTATATATATAATTAATTATTTTATGAATATTTTAACATAATTCAATATATTTAACTTAATAAAATATTTGTATCCGCTGCGTGGGTGCATCATTGTAAAAAACTTGTTTCCGTTATGTTCAATCATATGGTTTAAATTCGTCGGTCGCTATTTAGAAGCTATATTTGTTAGACCTTTTGTGGAAGTGCTGTGAATTATATTTTTTTTAAGTGGTATAAAACGGTAAATAAGCTTTGTGTCCGACCTCAAATAAATATATAAATAATATTGGCCTAAATTACTGCGGTTAACTATCACACTCAATATATTACCATTATGTTTTCATTACAGTCATCCAAAGTGATGGATGTAATCTGTAGGCGTAGGGATATATTAGGGACTATTTCTAGTAACTTTTTGAGCTGTCATCAAAGTAAACGTGAATGAATTATATACCCCAATTTTAGTATGAATGAACTCGTCTAGCTAGAAAAGAAACTAGATCTACATCCATGTAACCATACATCATCATGTCATATAATCTGCAGCTGTCACTTTCGATAGATATTATCAGCTAGCAGAAGTACCCGCTTTTCCCTGGGTAACCACGCAATGCTTTTCTTTACTTCAGACAATACAAATCTTAATTTTATTTATTCCGACCCCAGTTTTTAATAAATTAATAAAAATCTAATGATCCAGGTATACTAATCAAAAAAATGAATTATGCACCACACATAAACCAGTGTGTTAGGTTTTGTCTGTGATCAAAGCAAAGTCAAATTTTGCTACTTTTTACCTTTTTCTTAGGTGCGATTTTTTTTTTAACTTAATGTCCTTAAAAGTTTTGTAGAAATCTGCCGAAACAATTTTTTTTTTGGCTAGGCTTGATTATTTTTCTGGTAAAAGAAAGACTGGAAAAATTAACATTTTTGAAAAGTCCGTAAAGATGCCAGAGAATTTTAAAATTAATAATTTGAGGCAGCCCTCTGCTGTCGATTTCTTCTCATCTCTATAGCTTTTCATAACTTTCTCAATTTGCATATTTTAAAATATCAGTTTTTGACGAGAATAATTATAATGGAAACAATGGGTGCAACAGTTATATTAAGAAACGGCTGCACAAATAAATACAATATTTGTTAGCACTTGATAAATTTACAAATTTATTACAAAAGACCAGCTTCCGTACATTTATAAATATTTGTATTTTAATATTTATATAAATTAACACAGAGTACATACTAAACAAATGACAAACATTTCATTTCCTCACACATACAACTAAAATTAAATAATTTAAATTATCTTGTTCCGATTTAGGGATCTTTTTTTTTTTTGTAATTCAGTTAACTTATTTATTATGTACTATGAATGTCAAATTTTAACCTTGATTATTCACTCTCGTGCACTTGTGATGTACGCATAATATATAAATACACTCTGATTTTAACAGGAAGCCCATACAACCACCAACATTGCATGAATTATTATAATTATTATTATTAGCACCGCGTCTTACTACCCGTTCGGGTTATACGCACTTACGCTAATGTGTAATGGTAGGGTGATTGTGAGATGAAATGAAGGACCTACAGTTTAACGTGGGATCCGAACCACGATGGAGGCCTGGCATTCCCCAAATTCACAAGATGTCTTGTCAGAGGTGAAGGAGGGGGTTGGTAATCAGATAAATCTGTGCCAGGACCGAGGATTGAACCCCGGACCCTCGGCACAGAAGTCTGACACCTTCCCTCTAGACCGTCAGGTCACCTAACATTGCAATGACAGTCACTAAAATTTGGCATTATAGAATTATGTTTTATTTGATATTTTAATTAAAAGGTTACCGGCTACGGTGGCCACGTGATCTAACGTACTACTCTCAAAATAGACTAGACTGCCGATGACTGAGAGATCACAGTTCAAATCTTGGTTGGGTGTACTGAGGGTGGTTTTTCATTACACCCCCCAAACAAATGCAAGTACACTTCCCTTAAATATAACCTTTCTAACCTGAACGAGTATTAAAACTCTATGCTAAAAAAATATATATATAAAATTTTACCAAACATTTTCAATAATACTTCCTTAGGAGTTACTGTTTTTCTTCTTTACTTTTAAATAACGAGCTTCCTATTGAAATCGGACTATAATTGTGCTATTAGGTGTTCACAGTTGTGTTTACAACAACATCGAGGTGGTTACTGTGGTAATATTACAAAGTAGGGCTGTATGAAGCTTTAGGAACTTTTATTTTACTTCAAATAGTTGTCTACTTCAACTTCACTTGATTTTTTCTCTCTTCAGTTTCGACAATAATTAACAAAGCTTCACCAATAAAAATAGCTGCAGCCAAAATTACACAAATAGTGTTCAATTATTTTCATTTTATGTTATTTGCAAAGTAACAATTTCTAGTGATTGAATAACAAGTTGTAATACCAACATAATTAGTCACTTTTGCAATAAAATATTTTTATATGATAGTCTCCAAAAGTTATATAAATATCAAGGTAAAACAATTTTATATACAATATTCAAACTTAGATTCAACACCAGGGATATTTCGTATATGTATGCAATTCGACTTTGTTTCGAATCGAAAAATTAAAACTTCGCACAGCCCTATTATAAAGAAGGAAAGATAAACTAATTAGATAAATCTTGAGTGAAGAAAGCCCATTTAAGGAAAGCGAAAAATTAAATGAACAAAGGTGACATCTTCTGGCTTTGTTCTTGGGTATAAAAAGACACACACACATATAAAGTTTTTTTAAATAAAATAATGCAGAGATATAAAAACTTTATTTGTGATTAAGTGTGTGTATAACTTGACTTTTTTTTACTCCTGAAGACAGAATAAAGTAAGATGTCACATTTGTGCTTTTTCATCTTACTACCTGTTCAGTCTATGTAGTAATTACGTTAATTGGTTAGGAATAAGTAAGAGTACAAGAGATAAGTATATAGGAAAAAGACCACATGGGAGGCCAAGAAAGAGAAGGGAAGAATGTGCAAGTGAGAGGATAAGATAGGAAGAAGATGAGAGGCATTTTACAAAAGTGACCCGGCCACATGCTAGAAAAAGTTGATGATGATGATGGCTAGGAATAAGAAAGGTGCATTTAGAGGATATGTACCTGCAATTACATCGAGGGAGAGTGGAAAACCAGTTAGGAAAAACAACCTTTAGTAAACCCACCCGACTGGGATTAAAAACCTTAATATTCCCGTCATCGGCAGTCAAGTCTATTGCATGAATGACGCCTTAGACCATGCGGCCACCGAAGTGGGTTATGTAGAGTGTATTCTCCCCACGTTTGTATCTCTTTCCGTAAGTGGTTTTTTTTCACTCGTTTTATCTTAGTTTATCTTCCTTCATTTTTAAACACTATTAAAAGGAAGGGTATTTTATTCATGATAATAATCAAGGTCGACGAAAGGCAACCAATTTGACAGCGCTAGTTAATTCCATACAAGTCTCATTTTTGTTATTTGCAATCCTATTACTATCAAAACATGTGTACAAACATTTTTAAAAATAAAAAAACCTTTTTGTACATATTTTGACTTATCTGAAGACAATATAAAACTAGACATTTTACAAATCTATCTAAGTTTAAAAAAAAAAGTCTTGCAGAAGGTTCAAACCTAAGATAATTGAGTTTGTGCCAAGAAAGCAACCCCTCCCCGACATGCTGGTTAGTAACATACCCAGTGCATACCTGGTTAGGCATATAGTTGTGCTACCCCTAACACTACTACAACAGTTGACACAGTGTTTTTTCTAAGAGTTTATTTTTTTGAATTCAAAATGAAGTAATTTAGTGTTTGTGTAAAGTGTATTTCCAATTCTCTTTTTGTTTGATAAAGGCAACAATGCAGAGATATTACTCTATTTGTATGTTTGAATATTTCCGCTATAGAAGACGGAAAAAAGGAAGATGTCACCTTTGTGCATTGGATTCTTCCCACATTTTTCCTCTTTCCCTTAGATGGGCTTTCTTAGTTAAATTTACACTTATTGGTTTATTTTTTTCTTTATTTTTATTAATTTATATTATAAAATTATTTAGCCACTGGGCCAGCTCATTGTTAAACACTGTACCACTATAGTGCATCTTGATGATATGAAGAAGTCTATGTTATTTCAGGACAGAGTATATGGTTCGAACCATAAAGAAGTGATTTTAAATCTGTGGAGGGGAAGGGGG
>CABEEJ010001297.1:131594-166569 GCA_901482245.1 Timema douglasi | reverse complement strand
CGTCTGTCAGGAGCAGACTGTGACTGTGACGTCAGAGGAGCAGTGACAAAGGAGCAGGTTGTGATTTCACAACCCATCCCTAGTGTGAGGTGGTATGCGCACGCAAGCACCACCATTGCGCTTATGTTCTTGTGAGTTAGTCTTTGGTCGCGTCTTATGCTCTGCTTATGAACAAAAACTACAGTTTATATAAAAAAAACAGTTTTTGTACATATAATAGTGTGGAGCAATTACTATACAGGTTATCCCAGACAAATACAATTATATTTATCTCCCGTTCCAAAACCTTCAGTAAGTTTTTTCCTAATGTAAGTCTCATAGGGATGTTAAGTAAGATCTATGCTAAGGAAGGCTAGACATAGATGTACTAAGGATAGGTACTCAACTGTATTCTTGATACCACGCATGATTATATGATAGATATTCCTCTGAGAAATTTTAAGTTTTAAGGGAGGTCTTATATAACCAAATCCATCCACATATTTTTATTTTATTTATTAAGAGATATTTTACGTGCACTTCCTGAACCAAGTGATTATACCAGCACACAATAGCGAGAGGCCCTACCAATTTTGCTGGGAAAGGTATTTTTACATACCTATCAGGGTTCTTTTTCACGCCACAATTGAATCCGAAGAAAGTCGTGCTGAGGATTTTTATCAACCTCGGCTGGATTTGAACAAACGAACATCGGGCACTGAGGTGAGCACTTTACCCCAAGATCACCAAGGTCGACCTATAAGTATTCGTTGGCCTTGAGTATACGATTGTGTCTCTGAGGCTCATTCATTTGTTTATGCGTTACCTTTGCACTATTGATGGCTTTCGTGATTCCCACAACAACTTCTGCGACGGCTTTAAAGTGCAAATTATCGGAGGGAATAAAGTTCAGAACCCTCCATTCTTCTTCATATTGCAATGAGAAATCAAACGTTTATTCGTAGGCCTTTGATGTTTGCTTTCACCAGACCTGGCCCAAACAGCAGTTTTTAAAATGCACTTTGAGTTAGAGGGCAAGTACTCTTTTCCAAACTTTCTAGGTTAGTTCGAAATTTGATAAATGGCATTCTAAATATTTTACTTTAGAGTAAGTGATCATGCTTTTTTACAGGCATGGTCTAACATGTAAACTCAGCCTAATTTAAATCGTTTTTATAACTTGGTACCCGGTCCGCATTGTTGGTAATTGGGTAAGAGTCTCTAAGGTAGTTTAGTGATCCTCTTATTCAGTGGGCCACCTCCCTTTATTTACTATCTCAGCCTCCAAACACACTGATGCAGCTTAGTGGTACCACCACTTTCTATAAGAGCACTCTGCATTACAGCAGTGACATACTATGTAGTCCTTTCTGATTGCCCGCAGAGGTAATCTGACAATGAAAGAAACACCTCTTTCCAGATGATATTCTGACGAAGTGAGTGTGTAAATTTAGAAAAATGACACTAAAATTAATTTTATTTTTCATTGTATTCTTTTGATTTGAACTTATTTTTTATACACTAGGGTAAGGTATTCACAATATAACATAAAAATGAAACTGCATAGAAATTATTAAAAAAAATCTTTAATATAATTTAATACCTGCTAATATTTTACATTTTAGGAAGTTTACCAACTATGTAACGATGTTATGTTTTACTCAGCAAGTGTAGTAGTATAATTCTTCTTTTGGTAATATCCTAACTTAAGGAGTGGCATAGCTATCAGTATATACTGCACAACTTCTATGCAAGCTCACCACATGCTGCAATAGAGATCTTTTCAGTTGGTAAACCTGATTTTGTACCACATTTCTGAAAGTTAAAAAAAGAAAAAGTTTTTAAAACCAGATTTAGGCAAAAGCATTCCTTTTCAATATTTAGTCAACTAATATTTTAAAAATAAAATAAGGGCAAATTACTAATTAATGCTTATGAGTGAAAGTCACCTTCAAAATAAGAATGAAAATTGAAATGTAAATCTCTACTTCCATGAGAAAGTTTATTTCGGTGAAGATCTTAATCGGTATTCCCCCAAATTTGCTCATCTCTTATATCAGTGTCAATTGAGGAGGAACAGTGAATAAATCTTGATATTGTGTGAAATAAACTATTTCTTTTCCAAAGGAAATTAAAAACTCTTTAGGTAAGCAAAGGACCAGATAAGCGTACTTATATCTCTTCAACTGTTAACCATGATTTAACTCAGGGCTCTATTCCATATAACGTATTTATAAATAGAGAATAATAGCCTCTACCCCCTTGTATTATATTCAAATAAATAACAAACAATATACAAATTAAATATTTATTCAATAAAAAATGTAAAACATGAGGAAACACAGCTCACAAATGATTGTAAAGCCGTTCTCATTATTACTTAATTCAGTTAAGCATATATGTAAACTAAATGATAAAAAAACCTTCAAGGATAAAACAGTATTAAAAGATTAAAATTCAACCAAATGTTTATGCTCATACTTTTAATTCATTTTGAACTAATAAAAACATATCTATAAAAGATTGGTAACCTCAAACATTACAAAATGTAAACTTCTGGATTAAATAGTTTGTGTTTATTCATGTTCTCATTTTGGTTTCATGGCTGTAGTTTAAATATTTTTCAATCCCAAAAAATAATCTCATAAATAAGTTACTGCTATTGAAGTAAAAATATGTTTTGCAAAAAAAAAAGTCCAATAAGTTTGATTCTCAGACAAATTTTGTAATACATTTAAAGCTATGAAAAATTGAAGGTTGAGTATTTTAATGCACAATTTGTGAGTAAATTCAATCTGCCCAAATAAACAACAAAATGGTCTTTTTTTTTTTGCCAAACTTGGAAAAGAGGGTGATTATAATTAAGTATAGAGCTTCAGTGAGAGACACTTTATATTTAAATAGCAATACTTACATATTCTAAAATAAACTTGTACTAATAAATGAATAAAACTTACCTCCATTTTTTTGACGACATCCAAACCACTTATCACATGACCAAACACAACATGTTTATTATCAAGCCTATGAACAAAAAAAAAAGCTATTATTTATTAGGCCTAAATAAAGTTACAAATAATTAATGTAAAAATAACAAAAAAATAGCTGAAAAGTTGACAACTATGAAAAATAAACAAAAAAACCTAACACTACGGTACTCTAGTTTACAATAAAACAAACGTAATTACAAACTTTTAAAAAATGAATAGAGATTTTTAAGTTTCAATATTGAAAACAATTACTAGTGTTCAACATTACACTTATGAACCACTATTTTGTTTTTGATTTTAGGCCTACATTCATTAGTTCCTTACTTTTTGCACAATATTCTACCACTATACCATTATATAAAATATTGTACCAAGATTAGTGTCTGAAGGTGGAACCAGCGCACTTCTAGTTGTCTACCCTAACTGCGCTCCTTGTTCTCTCTATCTCCCTCCTTGTTTAGCAGGTATGCAGCAGCAGTATCACTTGCTGGGGGGTTAGAGAGACAGAGGGGAGGAAAAACCACACATCCGGAAAGGTCTGGACCAGTAATCTATAAAAAGAAGATCCCAGACTCTTAACGGCGACCCTATATACATGGTCGGTGATAGTCAGAGATCTAGTCCGAGTCGAGGCTAGCTGAGTGGGTGGACCAGCGCGTCCAAGCTAGCGTGCCCGGGAGTGAGTGGCGTGACCAGCAGTAATTTCAGTTGAGTATATATGGCTGGTGTAGACATTTATAATTATTGTGAACTGTTTTAATAATGTACATTTTTGTGACTGTTGTAAATATTTGAATAGTCATTATGTTTTTTATAGATATTAATTTGCTTATTTAATTTAATTCTATTTTATGTAGTCTTATTAGTTTATTAATTTATACTTAATCATGATTATTATTATTTAATTCAATTACTTGTTTAGTTATTAATTTAGTTGTATAGTCAATTCAGTGTGTTTTGTTTTATTTTTAATAATAACAGCCTTGAATATTCCATGTGTATTTTCATTCGTGTTTAATCAGCAACCCACTCCAGTTTCCTTAAAAGAACTCGCGGTTCACAAGGAGACATGTGAACGGCCCGCGCCACTCCCAGGTCACGCTCGCCCTGTGTTATAATATAAATTAAGGGGTAGAATATTGTACAAGAAATAAGGAATTAATTATATTATCACTTTCATATATATATGTATGTTGTTGTTATTATTATCATAAAAAGAATAATCCATATATTAGCACAAGTAAACAAATTGTTCCGTATAATTAAATCAAGAATTCCACCACAATTGGTTTTTTTTAAATTCAGCCTATTCCAAAGTTTCAATCCACCTGGGCTATTATAAAGCTTAAGTTGGCTATATAGAACCAATTAGGTTTCATATTCACAGATATTAATATATGGAAGGTCAATCAATATCACTAAGTTTTTTCAGGTTATGAACATGAATTTATTATGTCAAAAATTATATTTTATGAGTGTGTTTCAAACTATAAAATTATTTTATATTCAAGCGAGTAAGATTCAAGTTTTATAGACAGGGAGAGAAGTTAAATTATTATCACAGAATACATAATCTTGATTGTTGTCTAAATGGAAGTTGACATAGAATTCTGTGATGCTTTGTTTCCTAACAGTTCATGTTCTCTCGTCGTGTATTTTATCGCATTGCTCCAATCTATATTCACATACCCAAGATGATTGTTAATGTGTGCAAAGTAAGGTTGTGTGTGAACCTTCAAGGGAAAACAATAAATTATTCTTGATAATATAACAATTTAATTGGATTTTACTTTTTATGTGATTAATGTGTTCATTCCAGTTCAAAAGATTATAAATGTACAACCCTTAATATTCAAGAGCTTCTACTTAATTTAATTTAGTTCCATTAAATAAAAGTACAGTATTTATTTGTGTATTTTTAGGTTTGGAAGGTGGTTTTTAGGATTCAAGGGTTTATTTAGAATATTAAAAATAAAATGTTAGAAAATATCGTGCAATGGATTCATGGCAAGGTAAATCTTAAAGGAATTCATCCATGAGTAGCTAAGCCTAAGCTACTAGAGCCTTAAAGCTGTCCCCAATTTAATTCACACTTCTTTTTCCTTAAAATTCAAACCTCCCATTGCACAAGCAAAAACTATAAAACAACCTGTACAAAGAAGGAAATCAATACTTACCAATCTGTTCGGACTGTACAGAGGAAAAACTGGGAGCCATTTGTGTTTGGTCCGGAATTTGCCATGGATAAAATTCCTGGTCCTGTGTGTTTTAACGTGAAGTTCTCATCTTCAAACTTCTTACCATATATTGACCTTCCCCCTGTGCCATTGTGATTCGTGAAGTCTCCACCTTGACACATCTGCACAAGCTATGTTAAAGAATATAATCTTATTTATGTTTAATACAAGACGAGTAAGAAAGAAAAAGAGTTAGACACATGCAATATGTTGTGTAAAATTTACCGATTCATAATAAGATACCTTAAAAATTCATCGATTTTAACTATTTTTAAAAATTATGGTACATGGTTCACCTAATTGTTTTGAAAATACACGATTGCATTTTAAATATGTGGATTACTTGTACAAATGTTTCTTAATGACTCAAAATGTCTGCTACATAATTACAATTAGCTTGTGGATGATTGTGTCCCACTCAAATCTTTTCTTTAAATGTGTAAATAAATCAGATTGAAACTATGGCAGGAGATGCTTCAGTTATTTGTGAGGGCGCATGTTTACAATCACTAATATGTAGAGCTTGTCATTTGGTCACCTGTGAACAAAAGTCACCACTTATATTTCAGTCTGAAGTCTGCAGCCCCTCTACAAGGGTGGCATGCTAACACACACATGGCAAGAGCTAATGGCACCTAAAATGACACTTACTCGCTCTTGGACAATTGCCGACAATCAATTGTGGCGCCAGCTCTAGGACAACAAACCTGATTCTGGCAACTTTAAGAAATTCTTCCAATGACGGCATAGAGCACTAATAAACGGCTACTATCCACCTCATAAAATTACATGATACCCAAGACAGCAATCACCACACATCTACTGCTGTCTCGACTAGACTAACCAACAATCGGCCTATACGCAGATAAAACCAGAAATGGCTCCTATTTCAACTCCTAACTTTTCTCTAATAAGCTGACCAATGATGTACTTACAATTAATACCAAACTCGTTGAGAGCTTCACAAATTGCTTATTTTCCCTTCCAATAGGAATTTTATGTTCTGTACTTTTCTCAGGATGAAGTAGAGCTGAGAAAAGTACTGAACATAAAATATCTTGGAAGCATGATTGAGGATAAAGGTGGAAGTAGAGAGAATTTAATGAGAAGAGGATAGCAGCGAGAGTTGTTCCATTGGTGCATAAGAGACCTGCTATGGAGAATATAAGTGCCCTTGAAGTGTAAGGAAGTATTGTAAAGGGCTACTTTGTACATGTTGTCACATATTCAACAGAAACATGGACATTGATTGTGAGAGATATAGGAAATTGGAGGTAATGGGAATGAAGTTTGTGAGAAGTATGTTAGCTGTCACAAGGAGAAACAAGATTAGGAATAAAGCTATCCGGGTAAGAGTTGGGGTGCAGAGAGTACTTAAGATAGTAGAGGAAGCAGGACTGAGATGGTATGGGCATGTAATTAGGATGGAAAAGGAGAGGATGAAAACAAAGTTGGGAATGAAGTATGTAGGAGAGGCCAATAGAGATATGGGAGGAGTACATAACAGAAAGTGTTCAAGTGAGAGAAGAATGGAATGAATTAAAGGAGGAAGAGTGGAGGAAGAAGAGGAATATGAAGGCGTTTTACTAAACTGACCCAGCCACAGGCTGGAAGCAGTTGTTAATGATGATGAACTTCCTTTTTCAAACATCAGAAGTTTATTGGAAGATTAAACAATGTGTGATATAAAAAAGTTTGATATCCATGTGATATGAATCATTTGAAATTGGAGGTTTGTGAGGAAACTACATTTGTCAGTTATTTTGTTACGTCTTTCTATTTGTTAATTTGGGAAAATATGTTATCAGCACAATTTTCCCAATTTGGTGGTAAAGCCTGTCGCAGCAGAATCCTGGGACTTTGCTGTAGTGACCCATGTAGAGGTGTGAGAAACAAGTGACTGCAGGATTAACCTTAAATTGTGGTAAAAAAAATAAATAAATTAACTTACATACAGGAGAGCAGGTTTGAATCATTTATAACAGTGATTTAAAAAAAAAAAGTAACTATTCTTTTAATTGAAAAAAAAAATAATCAGAAAAACTAAACTTTTAAAAGGATACAAAATCTGGAATTATTCTGTGGAATGTACTTCCTTGGTAGCCGTAGCCTTTTTCATGTGTGCACAAGCACCGGAAGTTTTCCGCCGTTTTTGGAACAATGTCTGCCCTCAGCATAATTATGATCCTTCCAACATTGTTTTTCCCAATCTTGATGTCAAAATATACCTGAGGATTTTTCTTTGACTTTTTTGCCTGTGGTTCTTCTTCCTGAAATAAATAAACCACCATATAGGAAAAAGTGTATGTAATATTAAAGAGGACATATCAAAGGACTTCTTAAGATAAGTTTTGTGTGGTCCTTGGTATTCATATGTTTTGTGCCAAAAAGTTTCTAAAAATCATACACTTGTGTTTTCAGTGGTATATTTTTAGAAAGTTTAATTTTTTTATGAGGGAAAAGAATAGAACATCTGTGGTACATATTATTTATTCTTGTAGCTTAGCGACATTTTACCAATAAATTATATATTTATTAGGAGTTATGATATATCAAACATTGATTTTTTTAACGTTTCCAATCTTATAATGTAATGCCAGAAATGGAAGTTAGTGAAATTGTCTAAACCGGAAGAACAAGAGTTTTACAAACCTACAGATAAAATCACCTATAGTGAGATATTAAAATAAGTTTTAATGTCCCTGTACAGTTCCCTCTTGGTGGGGTTACCTTTAAAAATACTCAACAACTCTGCCTTAAACATATTAGATGACTTTTATTTAAACCAGTAAATATTTAGAGCTGGACTAGACATGTAGGTGGGTTTTTGAAGAAATGAAGCTTGCTACACAACCAGTACAAGTCTGTCCCATTTAGACTATCCACACTCCACAGCTTATACTAAATGAAATATACAGTGCAAGAGATGAATTTTAATTAAATGTAATACACAAGTATTTGCAAAATTATAAAAGAGAAAGTATAAAGTAAAAGTTAAAATGTGGACCATTATTCCCAGCACACTGGGCCTGGATCACAAACAAGGTATATACCAGAGCCTCGGCCATAAGGAAATTTTGCTGCACTCCTTGAATCAGGTTGAGTCCATCAACACTGGAATTCGCTAGTGTAAATTCTCAATGATAAAAGTACTTCCAAATGTGCAGTTGTTAAACGACTAACTTTGAACATGTTTGTCATGAAGGGACCATTGTAATCATAATGTTTAGTCTGCTTTGGCTCTTTGTACAGTAGAATATGTGAAGAAGGGGTTGAGTCACTACCTGAAACTAGCTTTGTGGATTGGCTCGAGAAGGATGTTTATCAACTTTTATCTAGGGAAACCATCTTTAAAATGAGCTATTTTTTTTAAAATGTCCCTTGATGGCACCTAGTTATACCCGTGTTGAAAGACTCAGGTTCTCCCAATGAGTGCAGCCATTTTAACCTGGAGGTTGTCGTCTGTGGCCTGAATTCATAATTAATCATGACCTCCAGTCCATCAGTCAAGCTCACCGGTATTGAGCCAACTCAGTCAATAAAATAAATCTTGATGCCAAAAGCAATGGTGTTTTTCGAGCGGAGTTTTAATACCATAAACAGATGCCTTTGATACAGCAGTTATTATAGAAATATGTTCAAAGTGACAATTAAAAAAACAGTATAGGTCAAACAAATCTTTAAATGTGTAGGCTAGACAATTTTTGTGTTTTCAAGAATAGTTTTTTTTGCCATTAGGACTTATACATTTTATATTGTAGGCCTCAAATTTGATAAATATAATTAATAAATGTAGTAGTAAAATGCTATTTACTAATGTACATTACTTTTATTTTAGTTCCAAGTATGAATAAAAAAATACACAATTTTTGAAAAGTTTTGATACAACTTTGTTTATAAAAAAATATGTAACCTAAATATTTGTACCAAGATAATATCCGACCCTGAGGAACTGATGACTCTAGAGATAAACACCATGTGAAACCAAGCATATCATAGTGTTAATATGCACAGTTGACACAAATGTGATCACTTTGGGGGTCTTCATATATTCCCAAGATGTGGGTTGAATTTACTTGGAACTGAATCCTGCTTAGTCACTTGATCATTGTTTGATTGTTTTATTGGATATAATTATTTGGAAAGATGGAGAAAAAAAAAAGGTATTTAAAGTATGGAAAACTTAATATAAAGACATATTAGCACTTGACACTTGGGGTGTCACAGTCTTAGGGGGTCATTAGATGGGGTTTGTTTCATTCAACAGTCTAAATGACATTCCCAAATCATTACGCAAGTTGGATTTTGTCGGGTTAAATATTAATCAAGATATGTAGGATAACTAGCAAGTAGAAAGTGGGTATGAAAGTTATACATTTATTTTAAAAAATAACCCCAAATAATTATTTTAAAAAATAATCCCAAATAATTATTTTATAAAAAATAATCTTATTGATATTTATCAACATTAGTTTTCTAGTAACCTTTCTCTTCTCGGCAAGTGTCCAGTCCATTTTATTTTCCTGTTTTTGACAACCTCTAATATCTTTCTCTCTTCCCCAACTCTCTCCAGCACTTCCTCATTTAGTAAATATTAAGTTTCTAGCTAATTAGTTTTTAAAGGCGTTTAGCTTGTTTCTAAATATAAGAATGGGAACATGTGCAATTATATATTGCAAATATTGGGCAAATACAGTCTCTTGGAGATAATCTGGTATTAAGCGACCCTTTGAACTACGTCGGAAGTATCTGAACTCTTCACTAAATGTGAAATATGTAACATGAATTTCTAAAAAAAGAAAACCATTTAAGACCCAAAAAGGAGGAAATAGTGGAAGGACACACAACTAGAAATATATAAAATGACAACTATTATCATTTAGGACAAATAAAAAGGTTGTGAATATAATAACTCTTCCTAAAAATGAGACTTAACAAAATAAGTATTACCGTTGAAGTTTCCTGTGTAGCTCTCTTCTGCGCAGCCGAGTCTTTATCTTTGTCGAGTGTTTCTCCCGCATGCTCTTGCAGCCACGTATCATCCGACCAAACTGGTTTTGATGAGCCTTCCTTTATTTTTTGCGGTTTAGCAAGGTTCACACGAATTGTTCTCCCAAATAATTCAGAATCGTTCTGAACAAACACAATATACGAGTTAGATATGTTTCATGTAAAGTAGTTATCACCCTCTATAAAAGAGGTTAGTAGGATCATGCAAGGCCACAAGGAAATACCTCAAGCTTTTAAGTAACATTTATGGCAATTTTCATCACAGGACTTCAAATAAAAAACTAAAATAAATAAATGTTCCCCCTAAAATTGTAATATTTACTTCTCATCTTGCTTACTCTTATCAAATGTTTGTTTATTTGTATCTTTAAAGCAAAGATTCTTAGGATCTAATCTTAGGGGTGGGATTGAAGGGGTGTCTTTGATGAAATGTATCCCCATTGGAGAATAAACTGTACCATGTTATCAATAGCAGCTGCTGCATCTTCCGCAGATTCAAACTCTACAAACGCAAATCCTCTGTGTTTTTCAGTCTCATAATCAAGCGGAATTTGAATATCCATTATGTCCCCAAATGGTATAAATGCTGCATGAAGAACTTTTTCATCCACTTCCTCCGCCAAGCCACCTGAAATAGAAATAACAAAAGGAGCTGCAAAACCGTAGTGATCAAAGTTTTTTAAGCTCTGTGTCTTACTACCAGTTCGGGTTAAACACTTAGGCACTAATTATGCTAATGGTTTAAGGGATGAGGGAGGTTATATTTAGAGTAAGTGTACCCGCAATTGCGTGGAGGGAGAGTGGAAAACCATTTTAGAAAAATCCCCCTCGGGACACTCACACCTTCAGTTGCCTGTACCATCTGGTATAAATCCTATGTAGGCCTATTAGGGGTGTTCAGGAAATGTGACGGTTCCCTGTTGTTTTCCACGCTGAGTTACTCTGAGTGAGAGCGAGAGGGCCTAACAATCTAGCAGGTAAAAGTTATTTTCACAAACCTTCTAGGGTTCTTTTACACGCCACAAGACATGGGACCGAAGACTTTACTTCCCCTCCAAAGAGAGTGTGCTTCAGATTTTTATCTCTCAGTCGGGTTTGAGCCTGTAAACCCCGAATTCTGAGGCGAGCACTTTACTCCAATACCCTCCCCCGAGGTTGATTAGCATCCCAAAAGTATATTTTCTACCCAGTGATTAATGTATAGAAGCACAAAATGTTAAGAATGGGCTAAGCCCCACTTTTTTTTAGTGATTTCAGTCTAGCTTTAAATATGCTATTAGGGAAATGCCAGAGAATAGGGAAGAGATGACATTAAAAGTTACAATGGAGCTTTTAGTGTACACAGATGTTGGGCAATAGTATGGAAGGTGTTGCAAGAAATGCACAAATTTTACTAGAGGCTGATAAGGAGATAGACTTAGAAGCTAAAACTGAAAAGAATAAGAAATAATCACACAAAGGAAACAGATTGAGTACGATAAATTAAAGATTACTGCAAAAAAACACATCATTTGACAGGGTTAATGCGTTTAAATATTTTGAAACCATTTTAACTAACCATAATGATATTGGATTAAAAATTAGGAAAAGAATACATATGGGAAATGCATGCTATTGCTTGGGCAGTAAGTTGTTGGCATCTCGCCTGCTGTCAAGGAATGTAAAACTCGGTATACATAACAATAATTTTACTGGTTGTTCTCTATGGATGTTAAACGTGATCTCTTACCTTCACTTGACAAAAACAAATTTAAAGTGTTCAGAAATAAGATGCTTAGCATAATATTTGGTCCAAAAAGGAATGAGACTAATGGGGAGTGGAGGAAGTTACATAATGGTAATCTACATACCCTGAAGGTACTAATCACAAGTCATTGTTAGGATAATCATGTCTTGTAGATTAAGGTGGGCAGGACATGCAGCGCGAATGGGAGATTCTAAAGTCTTGTTCAAGGTATCGACTGGTAAACCTCCATTGTGAAGAACTAGACGCAGATGGGAGGATAACATTACAGAATAGACTCGAAAGATATAGTGTGTGATGAGATGGACTGGAGAGAACCAGCTCAAGATAGGGATAGGTGGCATACTTTTGTAAGTTCGGCAATTAACTTTTGAGTTCCTAAAGCCGTAAAGTAAGTTCTGCTTGTTCCGTCTGAATAATTTAGGCAAGTAGATTGCTTTTCATGTTACAAGCTATCACATTGACTTGTTAGGTCAAAGATCTCTTGATAGCAAGCAAGCTTATGACCACTGAGTGCTTAGCATAGCTTTGATCACAAGTAACCAAAGTTATTATAGGGTAAACACATAGTACACCTTATAACAACTGTTTAGAAACTACAAACTTTTTATTGCAGTCAATACCTAATTAATACATTTACTATAATAATTAATATTTTATAGCTATTGATACCAGCTATCAAACGCGACAGCTGCATATCACATGACTTGACAATTGAATTTATTAAAGTAGTTTTAGTAACTTTTTTTTACTATCATCCTACCATGTTCTTTATTTAACTTTGAACAAAGCCACTCTCCTAACATGGCTGTAGGCTACTAAGTGTCTAGATCAGTGTTTTGCAGTCTTTTTACTGTAGGCCTAAATCTTTTATATTCTTTATACCCTTGGTTAGGTCCAGCCATTATGAGAACAAGGCCATATTCAGAAATGTATATTGCGTGGATGGGGGGTGAGTTTTTGTGGTGAAGTCCTGCAATAGGAGATGTAAGGATCTTTTTTGTAGTGAATACCTTCTTAATGATTTTTTTTTAAATGTAATTGTGGTGGTTGTGTTTTGCTTTTATAAAACTATATTTTGCTAATTTAAGACCTTCAAAATAGGTTTGGACCCCCGAAATCCCCACTAATGGTATTTCCGAGGTTAAAGAAACCTAAAATAGAGGACATATTTTAAATAAAAGAATACACAAATCTATTAATAATATTTTAGGTGGAATATTTGTGGACAAAGGCCTAGTTATAAAATTTCCTGATATAGGCCCTACAGTGGTTAGTAATTATTTTTATTTAAATAATTTCTGCGGCTAAAATTATTAAGTCATGGGGATTTGTAAGTCAGTACCTTGAATACAGTTCTAGATTTTTCCGTTCACACTGTGTACCCCACCCAACGTAGATTGTGAGATTGACTATCGTAAGCAAGTCTGGTGACGAGTACATACAACTCATCATGATTTAACCTGTTTCAGTGGCTGCATGGTCTAGGGGTCACAACCCAGTCGGGTGTGTTGTGGATTTATACAAAATATGTTTTTGTAAAAATACAGTTAAAATAAGAGTTCACAGAAAATTTCCCATAAAAATAGGGTTAGTATAAATTACTAATACCAGAGAAAGCAGAGATGAAAGCTCACCCATTATTTTTTTCACAACATTCTTGAATACCGTACTCATCTTTAAGTACACAAACAATCTTTTTGGATTTATTTTGCTTTCTTTGCAAAAATAGATGATAATGAAAATTTAGATTAAAAGTTGATGTTAATAATCTAATCCTTATATGACAATTTATTAAAAATATAACTTACCCAATGTTTTAAAATACACTGAAAGAATTTCTAAAAGAAAGCCACAGGTATGTCTTTTTTTTTGAAAAACAATATGTTTTAGCCAAACTTGTTGATGGGGCTTCTAACACATGCGAGATGTGACCAAATGTAATATTGCAATCATCTTCAAGCAATGGCCAGTAAAATGAGTTTGCTGGACCACTGACACATCTCCTTCACCCTGGTTAGTTATATCTACCATTCCATTATACCAATTTAAATCATAGACATAAGCAATATAACATTGAATATGTAATTTTTGCTGAATGTTGAGTTTTACACTCAAGTCAAAAATTAAGGAGAAATGTTCATCAGGACTAGTTCTTTTCATAACAATTATAAATGGTGATAATGGAATGAAATTGTGAAAACCTCATGTACCAGGAATTGTTTCTCTTTGTAAAAACCTTTGGTCTCACTTAACTTGCACATCACCCATTGCAGTTTTGAAAATAAAATTAAACTTAATATTTTTAATCTCATTAGAACCAAAATTAAACACATCTAATGATGTTATTATTTGCTCATTTAGAGGTCGTTGTAGACTAGCTCTAGCAGTGATACGTTTGGCAGTACCAATGATACCATCACAGGGTGACTTTCCATGACTCGTTGCGAAGAAGACCAGGAAGCAGAAATGCCAAAATCAATTTTGTGATGGCAAAGATTTATAAAGTTTTAGTAGGTTTTGTACTGACTAGCACAACCATCAGTAAAGTAATTTACTTCCTTTACACTTTGAAGATTCTTTTTTAGAGTATCATTATTCATTGTTGAATTCTATAGACCATTGCAACATCATGATTGAGATCATCAGAAATGAAACAATGACTTGATGCTGTGATGGAATCAATGTTTGTTTTATAATAAATGACAACAGGATGAACTGTGCAAGCAACAGGGATCCTTGTTTATATGATTCTTGTGCATCTTCTTGGGTCACAAAGTAATAATTCTCACTGAGGTCCATCAGGATAGTAACAGTTTCTGAAGTTATTGATTTCTTAAGTTCTTTCAATGACTTTAATTCTGCTTTTGTTAAATAAGAATGAGGAATAAGCTTTTCAATACTGTCCTCAAGTAAAACAACAAATTCATCTGCAGTAAATATCATCTTTTGAATTTCTGTTCTATCAATTGATAGCCAATGATAATAATAAATTTCATCAACCGGATCATTTTCTTCAAACTATTCCTTTAACATATCTTGCAACATGATTTTTGGTTAACAGTATTCACAATGCTGTAAAATACATTTAGGGTTTTCTTTACTGCACACCAAGACATAATTTAGGTCATGATAGGTCTCTTCTAACTGTACAGAATTATGTATAAGTTGAACATTTTGATATATAGTGCATACACACACACAGAATGGGTTCCAGAAGACCCCGCAATAACACATAATTTAGGACGCTATGTACAAAATTTTGAAAAAACCTAAAGAAATATTAGGATATTTTGACTTAAATTCCCTGTAAGTTACAATTCCTTCAAATTGCTCAATATTAGTCTTTTCTGAACATGGATATTTTTCTTGATACTAACTCTGTCTTTCATTCCCGGCATGTGTCTTGAGTATTCATCATCTTAATGAAAGTCTTTGTCAAGATTTTCAGTATTAGGTAAAAGTACTTTTCCACACAGTGGTTCAGGTGTGGATATAATTCCTTTGTCATTTAACAACTCTTTAGACTGACGCAAAATATATTCAGACACTTCAAATTCTTGTGAATTTCTTTTTCTAGACCATAATGAAGGAGCCATGCTTAATATTGGGATCTTTTTCTGGTCGTTTATTTTTAATGCGATCTACAAGTAGGTCCAAATCTTTTTCGTTTTGTTCTAAATCAATTACACCTTGTTATCATCACTGATGCCAGAATCATCCAATGCAATTTTCATAACACAAGCTAATTTAGGTACTTTTTAGAGCTGATTTTACCTCTACAATTTTTCTTTTTGTATAAGCTGGTTTACAGATGGTAAACTATGTAATTTTGTATTGGTGATAGTCTTAAATCAGTTAAAACTACTATTCACCTCTTGAGAAGTTCCTTCAATTACTAAAGATGTCTCAAATTCTGCAAATTCATCACCTGAAATAATTTCTTCAATATGGTCCACATGCCCTTGTAACACCTTTTTACTATTTTTCTACATCGAGGACATAGCTTTTGACATGGACAGACATTAATTTTCTTTATTTAATTGCTTTGCAAGTTCAAGGCTAACCCTATATGAAGATCATTTGATTGATTTTTAATCATGATGATTAAAAGGGTTACAGCAAGAAAACTGCTGACCTTCATATCTAGAAAAGTAATAACAGTGATGGTGAAAACAAAGGGATTTTAAGTTTTATTTTGATATATTTGCCCGCCAAGATATTAATTCTTTGTTTAGGCCTACGGTGGATAGTTCCACTAAATTCACAAATTCCGCTGTCTTTACCTAACTTGTTTTATGACACATGAAATGTTAAATAGTCCAACACTGCACTGTACAAATTCTTGTTCCATGGTCCATGGTAAAGGTAATAATACTATACAAAAACAAATAAACTTTAAACTGCCTTCTCAGTAATCTTAGCTTAGAATGCATGTCTTCATTAAGAGATCAGAGATGTGACTGAAGTCAGGAAGGTGTGTGGTGCACAAGGTTGACTGGTGTTATTGATGACACCATATAGTGATTCCCACTCTGCTTTGTTTATGATTCAGGAATGAAATCATCCACTAATAGCTAGTTAATCATATTTTTATGGAAAATTTCCCGTGAATTCTTATTTTAACTGTATTTTTTTTAAATCATATTTTGTACAAATCCACAACATAATATATTCTTCAAAACACTATCTTTAAAGAGAAGTTAAAAAAAACCACAATATTGAGCTATCTTTTATAATTCTAGAGATATACAAAATTTAGTGCCATACTGTAAACTTTACACATTGTTACTGTGGAAGCTTTTCAGGTGTAGGCTATCTAGGGGCCTCCATAACTTTAAAACTACTGGTTAGATATTCTTAAAATTTAAAACATAATCACAAAATAATTCAATGAAACTATGTGCGAAATATAATCAAAATATAAGGTAGTGGGTTATATTTCCGCCAAATTTTGGAGGAATTGACATGGAATGACCCGGTAGTAAAACACAGTGCTAAAAAAAAATCATGATTTAAGTTAACCCCTCCATTACCTTTGTCCATTTTTGGGCCAAATATTTTCTAAAGTATTTTATTTTTGAATATAATAGATTTTTTGGTCATCTAAGGTAAGAGACTATGTTATACAACCATAAAGAAAATCATCTAAGGTAAGAGACTATGTTATACAACCATAAAGAAAATCATCTAAGGTAAGAGACTATGTTATACAACCATAAAGAACTTATAAAAAGTGTGTTTAGTATATTCCGAGTTTTACATTTCTTAATGTTAACAAATAATAGGAAAATAACAACCCATTCACTGACTGTATTATTTCCTAATTTCCACTCTAATATTGTTATTTATAGTTTAAAACATTCACAACCTTTTGACTTCATTAACACTACCAAATTATTTGTTCAAATACTTTCTTAATTTTCATCCTAAATCTTGTTCTATGTGTGATAGTGTAGTTAAACCCAAGCAAATAAAATATTTTGATTTCTACTGTGTATACAAATTATGATTGTAATATTTTTAACTTACCCACATAAACTGTTCTCTTGGGATTTGTTGACATTTTAATCACAGATCATACAAATTAGTGATGGGTCGCTCATGAGAGAGTCATTCAAATTGAACGACAGCTGTGAACGAATGACTCTCGCTTCGCGAGCGAGTCGTTCACGCCGCCATAACACACTAAATAATCTCTGTAATACACTAGTGACACTACATCAAGCGTTTGATACATTGACCAATAGGCCAACAGTTTTTACTACACATTTATATTATTACGTCTACAAAATAAAAGTATGCATGTTAGTTGGACCTTTAAATCTAAAACATAGATCAATTAAATTAAATAGGCCTGTTACCCTAAGTATCAGGCCCTACAGCAAGGATGCATCAGGCACCGCTCCCCATTCCCCTGATCATATTCTATGTCCATGAACCATGAAGTATCTTGCATTAGTTTATTTGATGTTTCGGTACGTCTTTTTTTCTCACTCATACGCTATCATTGTCTTTGCTTACTCGCTTTGAGTTTTCATTCACGTTTGGTTTGATTTAGCTAGTCTTGACAATCAACGTATCTTTTCTGCACTATTTCCAACCACCTTTCTTCGCTGAGCTTAGAGAGTTGTAATTCATTCAGACTTTTATTTTTCACTCTCGTTCATTCTTTATGGAAAGTATCGGCTGACTCTTCGGTTGTTCTTCATTCGTTATTACGAAAAAAAATCCACTATAACTGTTTACTATCGTTTACTAGATTGCAGCACTCCATACAATATTAAACTATTTTTATTAAAATAAATATACATAATTCTATGATTTATACACTAAGGTTAAACATTATAAATAATATGCGTAAGTAATAAAATTAAAGAATCAAACGCAATAAGCTTAAGATAAATTACACATAAATCCTAATTTGTTCATAAGTTGAAAGGGAAGAGGCAGATTTTCATGCTTGGAACGGGAATTGTAAGAACCAGCTAGCGCTCACTCACTCTTCAATTTGGCAAGGGGAAGGGGTGAAGGCATTGGGAGCTGTTGTAACTTAACATTAGTTTGTACTGAGAAGGTTATTAATAATTATAAGATTATACATTATGTTAATAGATTTAATATGCCATTAGAATAAGCACTTAGCCTAGCGCCGCCATCACATGATAGAGCGTACCGGAAACGGAGATAATAAAAGAGAGAGCAAAGAATAACAAAACTCACAGCCTTCTGACTGACCACATAACACTCTCCCACGCGTAATTAACTTAACATTAATTCATATTCTGAAAATTGAAAAATGACACCTGGACACGGGAATCGAACCCGGGACCTTCGGCTTAGTACGGGTTCGATTCCCGTGTCCAGGTGTCATTTTTCAATTTTCAGAATATGATATCTATGAGGGACTATCCACACTAAAATGCATTAACAATAGTTTCAGCTATTTGTTTCATTAATATTAAGATTAATTGCCGGCGCAGGCCTTAAGAATACAAGAGTAAGTATAAGTCTTTGGGTGACCTTGCGGTCCAGGGGTAAGGTGTCAGACTTCTATGCTGGCGGCCGGGGTTCAATCCTCGGTCCCGGCACAGATTTATCTGATTACCAAACCCTTCCTTCACCTCTGACAAGACATCTTGTGAATGTGAGGAATGCCAGGCCTCCACCGTGGTTTGGATTCCACGTTAAACTGTAGGTCCTTCATTTCATCTCACATTCACCCTACCATTACACATTAGCGTAAGTGCGTATAACCCGAACGGGTAGTAAGACGCGGTGATAATAATAATAATAATAATATAAGTCTTTGGAGCCATTAATAGTCTTGGTTACAATCAAGTAAAGTGAGCAAGAAAGGAATACAATCAAAGTTCTGACTAATGCGAAACATAGATAAAGTCCAGGCATTGGGGTTTGATGACCTGACGTCCAGAGCGAGTTGTTACTGGGGCGCCCCCAGGCGATGAGTTTGACAAGGCTTCTCGGGGGACAGACAATCTCGGAGGCACTGCAGCAGGTCTCACAGGGGTGTTAGCCGGAGCCGTCACGCTGAGAGCTCGATGAAGGGTTTCTGGAGTGGAATCCGTGGAAGGCTCTGGAGCTGGAGATGCTGGCAGGGAGCGGTCAGCAACTGAGGGTGGCTGAATTAGAGGGCCCGGTGCTGGTCCATCAGATGTAGGGGTAGTCATAGGTGCTGGCATGGCCTGCTCGACCATCTACCATGACAACTCAACTGGAACAGCCTTGGGGTCTCGGATGCGTAGATGAGATGTTCAAATTTGTTTGGAGCGTCCACCAACCATCACTAGATATGAGACAGTTGAGACTCTATGCTGAATTTCACCTGGAACCGCCTTGAGTTTGCGATGAGTGATAGAGCGCACCCACACTAGGTCACCTGGGGAGAAATGTGTGACCTTGGAAGATTGTGAAGCAGTGAATTTTGCCTGAGCCTCCTTCACTCTTTGCTTGATAGCCATGGAGGAGTGGAGAAGCGAAAGCTTGATGCGGGGCTTTCGGCCCAAAAATATTTCAGCTGGTGTCACCTTAGTTACCGTGTGAGGCTTGTTGCGATATGCCAAAAGAAAGGCGTCTACTTTATGCCGAAGGGTTCTGGATTTAGTATAAACATCGAACCATTGTTTAATGAGAGCTGTCTTGGTGGTCTTAACGATAATCTCCACCAAACCGTTAGATTAGGGGTGGTAAACAGGAGAAGGGGAGTGTAAAATTCCATTGTTAGACATAAAACTAGCGAATGCAGTTGACGAGAACGGCGGACCGTTGTCAGATGCAACTTCCTCGGGCAGCCCCCAGGCTGCAAACATTGAGCGCAGAGCTTCACAGGTGTGCTCTTCTGAGGCGCCTTCGTTCATGATTTGGACTTTGGGCCATTTAGAATGACCATCTACAGTAATGAGTAGGGTCTTACCTTCACATTCAGCAAAATCAATATAAATTCTTTGCCACCTTCTAGTAGGCCAGGACCAAGAAATCAAAGACTCGTGAGGTGTCGTTGACTGGAGTGATTGGCAAACACCACACCTGTTTACCTTAGCTTCCAATTCATCATCAAGACCTGGCCACAAACACAAAACCACGTGCCAGGTTCTTCATGCGACTAGAGCCAGGATGAAGCTCATGGAGGAGCTCCAGGACTTCGGGATGAATCGCTGACGGGGTCGATGACCCTATACAACCACAATAAACAATCAGATTCGGCCGATAATTCCATGGCTCGCCGATGAAAATGGCGAAGACCTTCATCGGGCACCACATCAGGCCAATCATTGAGGACATATGTGACACACTGTTGTCCTACAGGTTATACAATTTTATATAAAAATAATTATGTTTAACAACATATAGATTTATTTCAATAAAACAAAAATAACAAGATTGAGGTTTTACAAAGATATTACAGGTTATACTTTGGAGTTAGATGCAGATAATTAGACTTTGGAAATTTGAATATTCAGCTGTAGCTACTAGGTCTGTACAGTAGCCGGGTTACTGGATGAATTGTTCTGAAGAAGAAAATAATCAAGTAGTTACTAACAAAATATAAAACAAGATATATATAATTTTAAATCAGTTATGCTAGACTGGGTTGTAAGATAATCTCTTTGATACTTTTTTTTTAAAAGATAAACAATAGAAATGTTCCTTGACTACAGTGGTCGATGGCTAACAAACAGGTGTCAACACAATAGTACTATGGCTGGTCTCTTTCCCTTACGGTACTGCCAACGCATTCTATAGTACACACAATCCTAGTTGCAATTAAACTAAGAGTAACACTAACACAATAGGAGCCCAAAACCTAGGCAAAGAAAACGGGTATTATTTTCGCGAACCCCACTATGATTCTATAGCAGTTCCCCGGTTTGCTCACCGAAGCTAATACCGTACGAGAATCGTGACTGCTTGACCAACACAAAATAAAGAATTCCACCAACTCAACTGAGGTATGTAATCCAATACAGACAACCTGGTTGTAGCCATCCAAAAATTAGACAGGTGTACATGACGTTTACGGCGTCATGCGAAACATTGGGCCAAGTTAGACTAATGGAACTTGTGGAAGTTTAGCAAGTCTCTAACTAAGACATTACTGTATTCCAAGCCCAAGGCTCGTAACGTAGACACTGTATGGTAAATATACAGAGCAACATAGTCTCTAGGACTAATGTAACATACATGAAACTAGCTATTATTAGACTTGTCCCTCATTCTGGAGGACACAATATTTAAACAACAAAATAAACCCTTAAGTTAGGAAGTCAACAAGACTTGCAGTTGATCCATTGTCAATTCGACATACTATCAACACAAATAAAAATCGTCTCCAACAATATACAGAAAAACTAAAAAGGTGCAAACAGACATTGCCTGTCTTTTTACTACAAAAATTAGATTATGAGTCATAAGGACACGTTTATTACTTTGAAATACTTAATTAATTGAAGTCCGTGGTCCTATCCATGGCTGCGGTGGATCCAACGGCCTAGACTTTATAGTTGTCATCGAAGTGAGTCATTCTGTCCAGGATGGTGGTGTATCCGACGCCTCTAACTTCATGGTCGACGTGGTCTTCGATTCGTGACGATGCAGGAGTTTTTCCTTCAACGCTGGGTTGCATTAAATTGGCTCTAATGGGAACCTGGACGTGGCCCCTTATATAGTACTCAATCTGATACGGACGGAACAAAGCAGAGAAAGTGATAAACACAGGAACATAAAGAGGAGAAATACCGACGAAGGCGGGCAGAAAGAGAAATTAACAAGATAAATCCACTTGGGGGAAAAGGGAGGAACAAACTTCCTTGGCTCACCGCTAGAGTCTCTTGACGTGTAGTGGGTCACTTGTCGCTTAGGCCCTTTATCTGGATTTTGATTCTAATGAGATGTATGAATATTACAAAATCAAATTATATTAAATGGGCCTAAATATGAATATAGTATCATTTGATTTGACTTTTACTTGCAAGTATAAATGGTATTAGCAATTTCTTAATGATTTGTTGTTTTGAGAAAATAGAGTGTTTTATTTGTGTCAGTTCTAGTGCACCCTCCCCAATTAAAAATAAACATTTTATTTTGGTATATAAATAATGTCTAAAGTTAAGGGAGTAGAAAAACCACTGTTATAAATAAACATACAAGAAGTCAACGACATAGGAGTGGTGGTAACTAATAGTCCTCTCTGGCAGATTTTTTTAATTACAAACATTGATCAACCAATGTGGAAATAATTAAGATAAAAACTATTAATCTTAAATTATAAAAAAAGCAAATGAACACTTCCCTTTAGCAAAATTCTTTCATCACTAGCTCCCACAATCCACTTTCGTAAAATATCTTTAGGCCAAAAATGTTTTTCACAAAATATATAATTAGATTTTTTTTTCTAAAGTTCGCTCGACCAGTTTTTTTTTCATAATAAAGTCTCTTGAAATGTGAAGGCGTATATACATTGACACGTCAGTTTTAAAACTATCTGGAAATTTACATTTATTTTTGACATGTAAAGCCATTATGCAGCAATATAATCTTACAAATCTGAACAGCTATTGTTACAAAACGTCACAACTATCCGCAAACTAAAGGCAAATTGTGCAACTAAAAAGCTTCAAAGTCTGATCAACATTTACATAGGGTTTTGAGTAGAGTGTCACAGGGGTGGTATAAATACAAAAGTATACATGCTCATTATTTGAAGACTTAATGGAGGGAAAAAATGAATAAACATTGTTTCTAAGCTAAGTTAATAAATTTTGTTTCTATTATACTGAACACTGCATCATTTCTGGCTTCATCTTACATAATATTTATTTTGATTATTTATATAGGTAATGTAAATAATATAAAATATAATTAATAACTTTTCCAATTATTCTTTGAAAGGCTAGCTTTCGAAAAAGAAAAAAAGTTCAATACATTGAAAATGTTTGCAGCTCTTTCTCTTGAAACGGATTACTATACTTTTAAATATAGCTCAGTTCTCTATTCTTCCCCGCATCTCCCCGCCTACACCGCTTTACCACCCTAAAACCAAACTAGCTGTCACCCAATCCCAAGGGCTCAAAGGCTAAATAGACTTAACCACCATTTGTGTTTAGTTATCGTTTGCAGGTAGCGTTTCAAAGTTCACACGATGGGACTCTTAAATAATGAAAATAAATTTAGAGTGTTTGAAAACAGGGTGCTTAGGAAGATATTTGGTTCAAAAATGGATTAAGATAGTAGGGAGTGGATGAGACTATAATTATAATGATGAGCTTCATACACTGTACTCATCACCAGACATTGTTAGGGTAATAAAATCTTGCAGGTTACTGAGTGGAAAACCCTATGAGAAAAGACCATGGGGAAGACTCAGAGGAGGATACTATTTGGATAGGACTTAGAGGGATAGGATGTAATGACTAATGCGATAGATTGGACGGAATTAGTTCAAGATAGGGCTTGGTGACGTACTTTATTAGTGCATTAATGAACTTTCGCGTTCCTTATATCATAAAGTAAGTAAGTAGTACGTAAGTAAATTTACAATTGTTAGACCTTACGAACAGTTAATTTACAAATACTTTGACAATACATTAAAAGATTGGGTCTTTTTAAAGATGTGAAGAACATTATTAGTTGTTCACGCTATTATCACTTGGGACAGTTTTATAAAAACATATATTTCAGTCAAATGTGAACGGTAAGTTGATGGGTTTTTTAAATTATAATGTTGTAAAATTATTAGGATTTTCATAACATTTTGTTGCACAATATTAAAAAATGTTTTTGAAAATTTAGAAAGACTTTGTTGCTTTATAATTTTACTTTTAGTTAAACTCCCTGTCTTTTACAACATTTGTATGAAACATCTTACAAGTAAGATATAATCCGACAACAGCTGAATATTTTTTGTAACAACATTAGTAGAATTAACAATAAAAATTAAATAATAATAAAAGTATAAATTTAGTCAAGCAAATAAATACCTACTGAGCCATCGTAACTGTAATTTTAGTTTATACAAGTACTGAGAACTTTCTCTTAGATAGCGCCACACATACGAAAAACATGTTCCAATAAATTTAACACAGACCTAGCAGTTCCTTCGTGAGTAAATTAATCTGTTGAGTAATGTGATCTGTGACGATTGAAGATTGAACGTGAGGGTTTATTTATATATGATAGAGATATTTTTGTTATTTTGTATTTTGTAGTGTCCCGCTGGTCTTCGTTAAATCTTTAAAGTTTAAATATTTTTGTTTTATTTATATTATTTGAATATTTATTGACAAGTATGGAAGGACAATATAGTGATGTGGAGGAATCCAGGTAATTTTCCTTCATATTTGAGGTTATTTAGTTAACTTGTTGAAAAAGTTACTTTATTATTATGTCTATAATTATTTAAAATTAGTTTACTGGGATCGGTATTATACTTAAAACGTTTTATACACTTTTTTATTTAATAATCTAAAAGGTGTAGGTATGCTACATAGCTAGACAATCAGTTAGTTTGGATGTTGTTGATGGTATGTTTTGGAAATCATGTGAGGATTGATATTCAGAAATTGCTTAGTCTTATATAATCCTTTGTTTATGGCTCACTAATTTTCCTATTTATTTAAATAACGTTGATATTTTTCTAAAGTATTCTAGATAGTGATGTACAGAGAATAGCAGATAAAATTGACAAGCTAAATACTTCTGAAACAAAATGTGATTTTTCAAATCACTTGGGAACTGAATCAGAAGACAGTAAAGAAGATTGGTCAGATGGAGAAATATATGATTTTAACTTCAAATCAGGTGAGTTTAGTTTGTTATTGAATATAAATAGTTTGTGTTATGGCATGCTCTGTAAAGACACTACAAATTAAACAATATCTTGAGATTAGGATAGTATGAATAGGCCTATGTATAGCTCTATACTTTATGCTATTATGTTTGTGCAAATGCACACACTTCTGTTACGTTTGATAGAGACTGTCCAACACCATCTCAAGCATAATTTTCACATAATTTTGTTCCATACAGACAAAAATCCAGGGATGTTCTTTGGTTTTCCTTGATTATTACTAATCTGATTTTTATGCAAGTTATATAAAACTATTCTCTATAATCTGCCTATAGTGAACATAGGTCATCATGAAGATGTTAAATTCTATTTTTTGTAAAAATCTGAAAAGAACATTATAAAATAAAACTTACATATTTATTTTATAACCGTTGTTTGAAACAATGAAAACACATTATTATTATTATTATTATTATTATTAGCACCGCGTCTTACTACTCTTTCGGGTTATACCCACTTACGCTAATGTGTAATGGTAGGGTGATTGTGAAATGAAATACCTACAGTTTAACGTGGAATCCGAACCACGGTGGAGGCCTGGCATTCCACACACTCTCAAGATGTCTTGTCATTTTGAATGTTACATCAAAGCACAATCACCTAGGTTATGATATAAAATCTTAGAATGACCACATTTATACTGAAGAACACTAAACTCTTAACAGATTTTATTTTAAAATTATTTAGCTATTGGGCCATCTCATTTTTAAACAAACTGTTAACAAAATAAGTAAACTATAACTGAACATTTAAATACCCCTATCAAGTAGGTCTATTTGATCATAATACAATTATTGGAAACTAATATTTCACAAAACACAACCTTTTTTTTACACAACTTCACACTGCATTACAAGAGTTTCACAGTTTTTTGCTTGAAGTTGGGAAGCAAATGAACCATCTTTAAATGAGTTAGTAGTCCTAGCACTAACAAGTCTTACTGGAATGTTAACGGTAATTAGTTCGATATCATATATGTTTGACAAGTTATGCACTTTTTATGAAAGTGATTATAATTTTAGTTTATTTTTAAAGACAGTATCTAAGAAATTTGGTAAATCACAATAAAAATCCGGGAAAATGATATTTTACTCAAAATATTAAATACAATAATCATTAAATCAGTAAATTATGTCATTTTTTGTTTGTAGTTGTGTAATATATTTTTAATTACTAGTAAACAATTTTAATACAAATTTTAAAAAATATTTAAATTTTAAAACTTATTATCATTCATAAAAAATATTAATAGAAAAACGAGTGGAAAAGGGAGGGGGGAAGGGAGCTAGAAGGATGTTTACATTTTAGTGGGGAATTTTAGGAAATGATCAGGGGAAATCAGGGGAAAAGTCGGGGATTTCATTGGTCAAGTTGAGTAGACACCATGACTAATAATTAGAGATGTCACGATACCTGTTTTTCTTGATTTCGATTTTTAAGTTCAACCTCAATTTCTTTATTCTAGATTTCGATTCTGGAATATTTTCTTTTTCACTACCTCTCCAATTTTTCAACCCATATTTTTCCAACTTCGTAGCACAGCAAGAATACTATTCATTTTTAATTTTTACAAGGTAAAAAATACATTTTACCAAGTTTTAAAGCAGATTATACATAATTAGTTAAGATGATTGCAATATTAATGATGCATTTTTACCTACAATTAAAGCCTGACAGAGTCACATATTTACTGATAATTAAGAAAAGGTGTTAACTCATAAGCAAGTGTCAAAAACACAAGTCTTTTAAATTCACCAATTAGGTTTGTTAACTGAAACTAAATTAATACTCATTCTGAATTTTGCTGCTTTGCTTGTTTGCTAGTAATTTCATTGAGAGGTAAGAATTGAAGTGGGCCCTATCAATAATTGGAATATTTAGATCAATTCTTTTGACAACAGTAAAAATGGAGGATATTGAGGTATCAAAGAATCAAGTTTGACATCCCTACTAATAATGTAAGATATTAAAATGCTATCAATGTTGACTTGCAAAAAATATGTTTCATGTTAGTTCTACTGACCCAGCTACAACCTTTGAGAGAACTGAAGGCTTAGAATAAACCACAACATTGCTATTTGCTTGCGCTCAAGTGTTTAGTCTGCCTTTCATAGAATATTGGAACCATATATTGCAAAACTGGATTGTCTGTTTGATTTCCTTGTCAACACTATCATTTTACTTCCTCTCTTTATGACTATGAGACCCACACTATCGGTTACAACAATTCAATATGTCAGCCTTACAGTTGGATGGATTAGTGGGCAAGGAGTCAAGATTCTAACTTTGACATTTGTGTTGACCTTTCATATAGGATTTGTATTTTAGTAAACCCCATGATGGGATACTACACTCACATTTAAAATAAATTGTTTGGGTCTAACTTACTGTTTTATTGAAATTTAATTCCATTAATATAAAATAAAAGTAAATTATACGGTCATGAGCTCATTTTACATTTGATATCTAACATTGTAGTTGAACCTCTTTCTACTTTGGTGAATTTTGTCTAGCTTATGTTATTAATTATGTCATTCTAGCCAGTAGCTACTGGTACCACTCACTATACCCAATAATTATATAGTTCACTACCTATTTACTTTCTAACTCTTATTAGAACAAATTATACCTCTCCCATCAAGATAACAACAACAACGATGACAACAAAAACAAATTATTATTTTATTTTGTGCCATACCATCTGTGAATGATATAATTATGGTCTTGCCATTCTTCCCTTTAAATGCACTTTTCGTTCAAAAGACAAAGCCTCAGTAGAATTATTTATTAAAAAGTTTACTAAACTGAAAGAGTCATTGTTGATATCTAAAGATTCTCCAATTTTTTTCAACAGAAAATACACTAGATCCTAAAACATTACTCATATATTTTATAATATGAAATTTAAAACAACTCAATAAAATTCAAATCACAGTAACAAAACTAAATAAATCTAAACTGAAATAAAACTTTTAAACACTATATTTGGTCAGAATTTAAGTCGAGTTGGAGATAGCCGGCTTATTATTGGTTGCCCTGAGTGGCCAAGATGAATAGTTGCACACACATCATCCTCTATAGCTCCCTGCAGGCCTAGTTATCAGAGTAGGCTACATAAGGCGTAAAGATTTCAGCTTATCCTTCCAAAATAAACTGACACATTCACTTTGCGCTCATTCTAAAATGTGACTAAGCTTTAAAAATTTACCATAAAAATTTTAATTCCACATCTCTTTTATGTAAAGGGATGTTTTCTCTCCTTTTACAAAACCTTTTGGTGTAGCTGAGTTTATCCTACTTATCCTGACACCCCAATACTGTATTTCATTGAAGGTTTCACAAGTTTTTATCCCACTATGTTACTTAGGGATGAGGAAGGCATGGTTGAGTAAATTTAGTAATAAATGGAGCATTATAGGATTATGGGGTATATAATTGGTTTAAAATGTAGTTTGCCTATGGCGACATCCTTGAAGTACCCTTATGTGGGCTACTAACAATAGCTAAAAGAATAAATATATATATTTTAATTTTAATTTAGTTTGAGTATCTTTCAGTTGTAGATACATATACAATATTTATAAACAACAAGGATAGTATCAGAATATTTCAAATAATAGAGGATTGGTGTTTAATACCGGAGGTACCTGTAGAATTTGAGTTAATGTCTTGGTGCCAAGCTTAATATTTGTTACGCTGGCCGACAATTGATAATACAGTAGGTAGTGAGTGAGCTTGATGTTTTGATAGCTCGAGTTTTTATACCAGTTTATCTCTTATTACTGGCTTCAGTGGTCGAATGGTATAAGGCAAGGGTCTTTGACCTTTTTATGTCCAAGGATCAAAGTTTCTCTCTCATGTTGGCTCGCAATACTCTACCCACAACATTCAGATTTAAAAAATATTCTTATTATATTTTTCTTATACACTTACACTCACACTGAGGATTAGGATTTCTCATGAAGTGTGTTTTCGTTGTTTTTCCCTATTTTTGGATTTTTCATAGCAGGAGGTAGCACGATCTGTCTTGTCTACTAAGAGTTGTCATTTTCTGGTTGAAAATACATTTGTATAAAACGTAAAATTTTTCTTCAAGCAAAAAGCAATGATTGTTTAAAAAATAACATAAAATATGTAATTAAAATATGTATTCATTTTATTGGTTGATTATGTATAAAATATGTGTCTGTATTTGTAATTTTCTTCTCTTTAAATAAATTTACATTTTTCACGAGCCAGTAGGTTGTGGGTTGAAGACTCCTGGTCTAAGGTATCACTATTTATTGTGTTAGACTGTCATACTGAAGATAGGGCAATCAGGATTCAAATAACAGTCTTTTCCACTGAGGGTGGTTTTTACCTAATGGTATCCCACTCTTTGTCCATGCAAATGCCAGTAGATCATCTCTAAAATGCTTTCTCCCTCGTCCCTACCCCATCAGAGTCATTCTCATGCATGCGTATAACCTGAACAGGTAATAAGATTGGATGATAGCAAAACAAAAAACTTGTATTACTTGTAATAGTGTAGATAAGCATTGAACATGTGTAATGCTAACTTTTCCTCTTGCCATTTTTGGATGCCCAATATAACGAGACCCATTCTTTACCCTTTTTAGCCAATCAAAAGAATAAAGAGCACACACTGGGAGGGTCATACAATGACTCCACTTGCAATGTTAACAATAGTAAGTTGACCAACTATCAGCCTCCAGAAAAACTATTCAAACGATATAGTAATAAAATTAATGTGGAAAAGTACGAAGGTCCATCTTTACCAGGCCATGCAGCCAACTTCCTCATTGAGAGCGGCAAGAAACTGGACGCTGACAGGTAAATAGTATCAATTTCAACTAGTATTTTATACTATGGTTTATGTATAGAAATATATTTAAAATATCTTTTTTTAGTCACTTCTTTATTTTATACACAAACCAATGTAGTAGAACGTGACAGGAAAATAGTAGAATAAAATGACTGAAGATGATCGTGATTGTTGGCACTGTATAGTTTTCATTATCTCTCGAATATTGGGTTTGATGTTTGACAGAACACAGCGCAAATCCCTTTCCACTTGACAGTGTTGTGTAGTTTTTATGTAAGTCAGATTGAAGATTGGGTGGTATTGCACATGGTCACAATGGTAGCTTAGGGCAGCATTTATCTAACTGTGCTCGCTTCGCCAATTATCTTAGGCTTTGTGAGGCAATTTTATAATATTATTTGTTCTTCACAATATAAAATAGCACCACTAATTAGGATTGGCAATTTTTTTCAAATCTGAGTAAAGTTAATTTGCCCGAGGTGCATCCAGAACATGTGAGATTTTCTGACTCTTGTATACTTTTCTTTTCTTTCTTAATATTAGTAAAAAATGCTGAGAGAGCTCCAGCATGTCTTTTTCAGATGCAAGTGCTAATTTGCTGTAAAAAGTTTGGGAACCTCTGGCTTAGGGAGAGCGTGGAGGAAAGTTGGGGGGTGAATCCGAGGCAGGCCAGCTTGAAAATAAACATGGGAATGCACACTTTTGGCTGGTCACCGAATTATTACAACTGGTAGGCAGTGTTGCCAATACCACAAGAAATAATTGTCTTAATTGCTTTGGAAAAGTGATATAAGTAAAAACATAATTAGTTTTTAGATGGTTTTAAATGTTATTTCTGAATTGTTCTATGCCCACAGGTTGGGAACCACTGATCTAAAATAATCCTGAAATCTATTGTTTTACTGTATTCAAGTTTTTTAAAAGTTAGTTTGCTGTTTACAGACTTTGTTTAGCATTGATCAAAATTGCAAACACTATTGAATCATTTGAGTACAATTAGTCTAACTAAATACCAAAATTAAAGTTATGAAATCGCATAGCAAGAAATTTTGAAAGCCGTTACAAATTTCTAAGCACAATACAAGAATTAATCCAAGACATTGTCATTTATGGCATATGCCCGGGAAATATTTTGGACATAGAACTATGAAAAGTACTATTAACAATTCATTTTAACAGGTTTCCTAAAGTCATAAATCTTTAAAGTTTTTTTGTCTGTCAAGAAATATTTTACAAATAGTCCCAAAGTTTTGTGGAAGAACTATTCAAACTAAAAATACTCGGTGCCTTTATAATCAAGATCTACTTCTCTAATAGCACTGACAACCTTCTTTAATGGCTGGTATGTGTTTTGGTTTCTAGTTTGAGTCAATGTAAGAATGAGCATATTGTTGTCAAGCAATAATAATTTCCTTTTCTTTTTTAAGCACCTTGTCTTACTACCTGTTTGGGCTATAGGTCTATGTATTAATTACTGTAATGTTTTAGGGAAAAGGATAGTTGAATTTAAAGGAAGTGTATCCACATTTTCTTGCAGGGGGAGTGGGGAAAACCATTTAAGAAAAACTACCCTCCGTAAACTAGACCAGGTTGTGAAACCCTATCTCCCAGTCATTGGCAGTAAAATCTAATGCGAGAGTGACACCTTAGACCATGGGGCCATTGATGCGGGTAATTAATGGCCTATAACCTGAACAGGTAGTAAGATATGGTTCTAAAAAATTCCTATTCGCTCTTGTGAAAGATTATAATACAAATACCAAATATCTTCACGCTCATATAATATTTTACACAATACAATTTATTTTCTAAATAAATATAAATATTTATGTATTATATTATTAAAATAATACAAAAAAATCTTTTTACTTTCCCATGTGTGTCTAGGTAGAGATTTTAGCAATGGCATTTTTATCACATTTAGATTTGTGTGGACAAAAAAAATGTGAAGGCCTATTCTAAAAACACCCATTTATGAAATTTAATATTTATGCCAAACAGCCATATAACCTAAATAATAAAACTAGACTAAGAATATTGTTTTAATTTGAAAAAGGATGTTCAAAAAACCATTTTTATGTCTCGATGGTTTCCTTGGGGTATAAGGAGGGCTACAGATAAAAATAAATCTAAAGGATTTCTACCAAATATTCATCAATAGCTAATTTGAATATTTCTTTTAATTTTGGAACACAGATTCATGTGTTGCATATAATTGAAAAAGGATCCACAACTACTTGACTTTTAATTGTATATGATTAAGACCTAAATACTATAATATTTGGTACAGATTAGGTGCCACTAACAAATTATTATCAAATATAATTGGGTTCTTTTTGTCTTGGAGTTATTTTTCCAAAATATGTTCTGTTTCGGAAACAATACTTTTAAAACTTTGGGTTTTAATTCAGATTTCGCACAAAGGACAAACACGATCGTGCTACAGCTGAACAGGTGATGGACCCACGCACAAGAATGATTTTGTTTAAGCTGCTCAATAGAGGAACAATTGCAAGTATAAATGGCTGTATATCTACAGGAAAAGAGGCGAACGTTTATCATGCAACTTCCAAGTCTGGTGAAGACAGAGCTATTAAGATTTACAAGACATCCATTCTTATTTTTAAAGACAGGGATAAATATGTCAGCGGAGAATTCAGGCAAGTACATAATAACATGAAGATATGAAAAAGTGATAATTTAGACCTCACTAAATTAGAGTTTCCACCAGTTTAGCTTTAACACACATTATATTACATTTATTAAAACATTATTAAATTATTTGCAGGGTTTTAGTGGCCTTAATTAGCTAAATAAACTCACTTATATTGACTTAAGGGCATCAAGAATTATTATTTTAAAATTATTTAAAATGATATATCTCACATAGTTAAATTATGAATATTTTGTCATTATTTGAAATAAAACAGACTACATTATCAAGAAAGCTAAAATATTAATTCCTAATGTTTCTATGTCAAAGTATAAGTTTCTGTCTTACATTTGTCCACGACTATATGCAAACTTGCATGCACACAAATCCAGTGTCAAGCAGAGATAGTAGACTAGCAGCTATTTACTATCCAGTGTCAAACAGAGATAGTAGACTAGTAGCTATTTACTATCCAGTGTCAAGCAGAGATAGTAGAACAGCAGCTATTCATTTCTCATCTTTTGTGTTATCTTCAACCGTTTATCAAATTTACTACTAGATCTCAACACTCTTATAGTTTAAATACATTATTTTTGAGTTATATTTTCACTTTGAAATGTAATAGAACACATTATTAAATAACTAAAGTATTTTTGTTTGGGGAAAATGTCTGCCAATTAAATGGAAATATTATTAAAAAATATGATAATGACATTGATTCCATATGTGTAAGTAACATATTACTAATTTCATCTTATTGTAGGCTAGCTGAATGAACTACATTACTGTACCAAACTTTTATTTATTGTGTGTGAAGTGATAGAAAATTGTAAGGTGGTAAAAATATTAAACACAGTTTTATCATTTTAAATCTGGTTGAAACAAACTCTTCTTTCAGAATTTTTCTTTACAAAGTACCGCATTCATCACATTAAGCCCAGATTGGTTATTTGTAAAATGCAAATATAAACAAAATGTTCTATAACTGGTCTTGTATCAGTTATTTCTTATTAATCGTTTTAAATATATATAAATTAACCTATTGCATTTAACATAATTTTGTACCAACCCTTTGTAATTTTAAATTCAAATACTGTAAGAATTGCTTGGGTCAATAGTTTATTTTAATACAACAACTCAGCAGTTTTCTAGGGTATGTTGCTGACACATTAAAATGAGAAGTACAAATTCCTAGAATGCACTATATTTAGACCGCTTTGGGTGCGGTATCATATTGAAAGGGTTTTGTATGTTTACAGATATTAAACTAAACTGTCAAGATGAGAGCTCTTGGCGAATCTATAAATGAGATAACACACCCTTTCAAAAGTTTCTTAAAAAATGTTACTTTCCATACAGGTTTCGTCGCGGATACTGTAGACACAACCCTCGTAAAATGGTGCGGACATGGGCGGAGAAAGAAATGAGGAACTTAGTGCGAATGTTTACAGCTGGTATGTCAGTTCCAGAACCCATCCTGTTGCGTAGTCATGTTCTTCTCATGGACTTTATTGGCAAGGATGGTTGGCCAGCCCCAAAGTTGAAAGTAGGAAGCTTCTTATATTGCAGACTGCTTTTTAATTCAAGCATTCTTATAAAGTAAACTTATTAACCCTCAGGTGGGTGCCTTGTTATATTTAACACGAGCAGGTTTTATACCCTGGTAATTTTTTCAGTGGACAATTGAAATTTGTTGAATGAAATAATGTTTTCTGTATCTTTTATTTTTATTAGTAGATTGTGGATTAATTGCACTAAAATTTAGCAAAATATGCATGCAATTATGTGCTTAAAACTGAAGAAATAAGCAAGAAAGATGGGAAAACATACACATGATTGATCACATTTAAAATGACAATTGCAACAACAGCTTATTGATTGTGGTTTTTATTACAATCAACAACTGGATATTTCTCAATATTTTAGGGAGGGAATAGCTTCCAGCTATTGCTTAAAGTTCCTTTTTTTCATAGAGATCAAAACTTTCCCGTAAATTTTGACCAGGAAAATTTTCTGCGGTGGTGGCTTGCAGTTTACTAAGCGGGGACAGAAGTCGAATTGTGTGAGTGAACATCTAGATCTTATTATATGTATACATACAGATCAAATAAGGTGTTCGAGGTTAAAAGGTTAAGGGGTTGGGGGGGGGGGGGGGAAATTTGTTTGCAAAT